>NW_019091700.1:192657-211991 GCF_001949145.1 Acanthaster planci | reverse complement strand
TTAGTAAAACCATTACAAGGAAATGTGCCACTTTTTCAAAAGACGAAAATACAACATCCTCAAAGCAGAATTTTCCAGAAACTTTGTCTTTTTGTCATTTTTTCAAGGAATGAAACTATGACAACTCCTAAAACAGATAAGTGGGGCATCAGGTCATGAAAAACACAAAAACTAATGTCCATAAAATTAAATTAAAAGTGTCAATTAGTGGACAGTGTGGTACTCCTTGAAGCAGGGGGTGACGCAAAGGGCTGGTGGCACGTGTTGCACTCAAGTGTGTCTTCTTTCGCTGACTAAGGGAAGCGCAGAGGACACATCGCTGGTAGCGGCAGTCGCCATAGCTGGTCCTCTCAAAGTCCACGGGGCAGTGTCGGCCAACAAAGTGGGAGTTGGTGACTGGTGGAGTATCGTGCTGGGGGCAGTACTCGGGCAAGGGCTTGTCGAACAGCAGCTCACGGACAAGACTCAAGCGGTAGTCGAGGAAGGAGAGGCAGTGACCAACGGCCAGGTACACGGCGTAGCTGTTCACCAGCGTAAAGTCGAGCATGTTTTACCACTTCAGGGACTTGCGAGTAGCTCAATGATTTGCCGCTAGTTGGTCGTTCTTGTCAATGCCCCCCATCAGGGCGTTGTATTCGATGACGCGGGTCGGTTTCTGCTTTTCCTCCCCCATCCTGTCTTGCTTGCCGGAGCCACGGATGTCTGCTGTATGCATGGTGGAGAGCATATGGATGTTGCGCTTATCTCGCCATAGCATGGCCAGGAGAGAACTGCTGACGCCCAGGTCAGCCGACTGGAACGCTGTTTCGCCCCGCTTCGGCTTGATGGACTGCAGGTCTTTCAGCATCCCTTTTCTGTTGGCCATGACGGTGCCGACGACGTTGAACTTCTGGTTGTGAAGTCGTCAAAACAAATTGGGACTGCTGAAGGCCCGGTCGAGGGCAAGGTTGTAGCCCTTGCCGTTTAGGTCGCTCACCAGGTCCATCACCACTTGTGTAGTTGCTTGGAGGTCTTTCTTAGTTTGGCCGGTGTAGATTTTGAAGTTATAGCAGTACCCAGCGGCATTCCCGTTGCTCTGGCACAACTTGTACATCTTGATGCTGAAGCGGGCCCTCTTTCTGAGGTTGTAGGTAGCAAAGTGGAGACGCCCGTAGAACTTCAACAGGGAGTCGTTGACAGAAATGTCCCGTCGAGGAACGTAGAGGGGGCAAACTTCTGAGCAAGATGGTCGACGACTGGGCGCACTTTGAAGAGACGGTCATCGCATGGCGGTGTTGTCGTTGAAGTGCAGGGACTGCAGGATGGCAAGGACGAGCATGACGGACGGGAATAGGCTCATCTTCAGTAGTGAGTCGGTGGACCAGAAGCTATGAAGGGTGGGGTGCTTCGCAATGCCCGTCATTATGCAAGGCCCAGAAAGGCCTTCAGTTCTCTAGTGTTCAGATCAGTCCATGATCGCATGTGCGCCGATGTCATAGCGGGCCTCTGCACGGCATACCGGTTGGTCTCTTGCACTATCTTGTTGTAGAGAACATTGTTAAAAACAGATCAAAGGCTTCACTGCAGGTTGAGCTGCGATGCAGGCGGGGATAGACGGCACCACCATTACCAGTGAAGCCGTACTTCAGCGATGTACTGTCTTCATCTGTCCACTGGAATGGTGCGTCACTGCTTCTGGTCGACGCAGCGGTCTGTGCAGGGGACTTTCTCTTGTGCTTGCCGTATACCGCCAAGGGTACATCACTGTCAATTTAATTAAGTTCGGTCACCCCGGCTATTGTCCCCATTCTCCGGCTGCAGCAACCCTTATTGCCTAAGACTAATTTATTTACCTCCAATGATGGCCTCAACTTTTTAACTGACAGCAATAACCTTTTAAAAAAACGCCCAGCAACTTTTTTTTTTTTAATAAAGTGCCGATTTCGAAAACCCTGGCCACGAATACAAGGAATATGTCTCCATTACAGGAGCCCCTGACGGCAAGCGGTTAATCAATGCATTTACAATAGTTACAAATTGTTGTTGAGCGTCTAACCTGATGCCTTCAGCCAACACGCTGATTTTTGTTTGTGCTCCTAACAACGCATTAAAGCTCTTATAGATTTGTTAACCTTTGTGATTCCGATGTCAGTGAGTTAAGACTTGTGTAAAATGAAGTCCCACCAGGCCGTTTTAACATTATCGTCTTGTTCAAGCCACATCACTATATAGGTGCTTGGGTGCCCAGATCCTTTTGGTGGATTAGGCACCCCAAATCCCACGTAAGTGGAATATAGATATTTACCATGCATGTGTAAGTCTTGCGTGTCGTAGTTTTTACCTGGAACGGGAATATAACCACTAACACCGCTATTATCATGATAAAAAGCTGTACCGAGACTGTTTGACAAGTTATCTTGCCTTTGTTTGAAAGATCTAGTCGAGATTAAACAAGCAACAAGTATCAACCAACGCTCTGTGGTCATAGTTGGTGTCTAACGGGTTGAATATATTGTCACCTGGTATACATGTAGGTAAAGCACAGTCAAACAAGATCTTTCTTACCGTAAAGTACACGTGAAAATTAAACAAAGCTGATACGTATAAGGGTTGGGATCGACAATTAAGTCAAAACCTGCACTACACGCAGTCGTTGCACAATAGACTGCAAAGTTTATCTGATTTTTAAAAAAACGACAAAGAATCTGTACGCCAACGATTTACGGCTTCATCTGTCATTATCCTTGGTAATTTATAAACTGAAGTTATGTAGGGAAACTTGGCCTAAAACGAATTGTCTTTGTTAAGGAGAATAAACAAGTCACTAAAATTAACTCCCATAATTTTAAGAACTAAAAGAAAAAACTAAGTTGTTAGATTTGAAAACAGAGTAGCAAAATATGGAAAAATTTCACAAACCTTTCACTTTACTAAAAACAAGCAAACGTTTCAATTACAAGACGCCATAGATAACTTAAAAGGCAGCAAAGCTGTCAGCGTTAAAAAAGTAAGTTTTCACCCTGGATATTTTAACATTACAACCTCTACCGAAATCAATTGGCTAACTCACATTGATGGTAGACCGAGAGAAAGGAGGCCCGCAAGGCAGAAAGAGCGTGAAGGACGTGAAGAGCATGATGTACCACCACCAGAACCAAACCCGATGTTACCACAACTTCCTCAAACAAACACCGGACCTGACAAACAAGATACCGATATGAGTTTTTCAGAATTAATTGAGCTTACAGTGCCATTGTCAGAATTGGAGGCAGACAGTTCGGTTTTGTTTTATAACTTAATAAACGGTTTTATTCGAACTTGCAAGACAGGAAATTAAGAAGAATTTAATAATAACGCTATACAAAAATTAAATGAGCTCAAAAAACAAAAAACAAATTTGAGAATCAACAAAAAAGACTATAGGAAGAAGAATTATCAATTTCTAAAATAAAAGATAAGGCATTTATGTATGTAATGCTTTTAACTCAAAAAAAAAATCAATATTTACGTAGAAGCCAGTCGCATTGCCTTGAAGTTATTCAAGAAGGATTTGTAGAAGACAATTCAGATGAAAGAACGAGAATAATTAGAAATGCTCAATCTGAACCTAGAGATGCTCTTTTAGTTAGGGGGATTTAATCGTTTAATCATTCAATGGCTTCACACTGGGGCAACATCAGGAGGTCTTTTGCAACCTGGAGAGCATGGTAGCATCGTCATTCCTCTTGGAATTTACGACATTGATTGGTTTGAATTTGCTTAAAATGCAATTCCTGGTGTAAGTTTTAAAGTACATCGAGATTCAAAATTGGTCACAATTATGGTGACAGACATATCTTAGATTGCAGTTGGGTAAAGAAGCTGGTATGTTGCTCAAAAGATAAGATAATGCATTTTCTTGAAAGCTCTAATTACAATAGATAATTTGTTTTTATCTGTTATTTAAGTTAATTGATCTGGGGTTTCAAAGAAATAGTTTATAAAGTCTAGTTCTCTTTCTTATAGATTTTAGTAGGCCTTTAGTAATCAAGGGATTTTCAGGTAGTTTATTATCATGTCTACACTTTGTATCAGGCATGCATTAATCAATGAGATGAGTTTACTTATTTGGAAGAGAATTGGGAATACTGCAAATTTATTCCATCACAGGCAGCAACGGAATCCCAGTCATCCTAACTAATTCATCTTTACATGTCGGGATGAAGTACTGTATTTCTTTTCAATGTGTGCATGTACATGTAGGTTTCTGGCGAGTTTAAGCAAAGTCAAGGCCAAAGAGAATAATTGGAAGGTGATCACTGAAGTCCAATAGAACAATGAAAGTGGAGGATAGTTCAAGTGAAGAAATCATCAATCAATGTTGCTGATTTTCAAGTTATTCTAGTTGATTTATCAATTGTAGGGCAGAAAAAATGAGTATATAAGAAGTTTTGTCACCATTAGTTGCAGCTTGAGTTGCACTATAAAGAAAATCAATGTTAAAGTCCCCCATCAACTAGCATTTCGTTGTTTCAGCTGAACCTTTTTCCAGCACCAAAGCAACTGTGATTCTCTGTATAGGTTCTTCCTCTGGCTTCAAACTGAATTAATGTAGGGTTAAATTGACATTATATGATAGCTTTCAACTAGCTCAATTATAACATTAAACTGGATTAACCCCTCTTTTACCGTATGTAAAATCAGCAAAACTTGGCGTTTTCTGTGTGCTGGTTTCTGTCTCCGCCTGGGCTCTTCACACAAATTTATCAAAATCCACCAATGAGGGCAGCAGACAAATCTTGGCAAAAATGTTTTGATGACACATACCATAGACAGGTTTGCCACTTACTGTAACACCAAGTTACCGAGATTTAACTCTGATTAACCTGAATTTTGGAATCCAGGGTGTGAAAGTGTTGATGCGTTCACAGTTAACTAATCAGGTATTTGTCTTGGATTTTGCACGTTCTCACTCGATTTTACCCCGAAAGGTCAATTCCCACCAGAAAACTGGCATATTGCCAAATCCCGCCAACGGGTGACTATTGTTTGCCCCATCTACATGTATTCGTAATGACGGCTGTGTGAGATAGTGTGAATGTCCGTTTTACAGTGAAATTTTAACACAACAGGAATCCTCAGTGTGCTTTAGTACACATGCATGTGCATTATGATTATTTTCAGTGAAACTGACCCTGAACCCCCTCCTCCGTAAAATGACAGGACATTAAAATACACCTACTGTACATTTTAAAATGGACGAGGCTATTTTCATTCATTGGCTGCAGTGCATGCTCGCAACGAATGGCTTAAGAAAACTTGAGCATGCGCACGGCGATACTATAGTGGCTCTGTCTTAGTCTTAGCTAGTTCCAGCCTTTCGAGGAGACTCCGAGCATGCAGCTCCAGCGATGGCAAAGACTGAGCCCATGTCCAAAATGAGCTTTCATTAGAGGAAAAAAACATCCAAACTAACCGTTTTGAGACACCGAAAGGAGACGGATGAGTTAAGAATGAGAAGGTAAGCGCTCTCCAGAAAAATAAAAAAGAAAGTGTTTCTCTTTTTAACTTTGTTTTACATGTATGTGATCTGTTTCTTGTTTATTGGAACAAAGTATTATAAGTGAGAAAAAATCAAAGTGGACCATTTCTTTAATATCATATTTCCAACTGAATCTTAACTTTCTGTTTTTATAATGGAAAACAGCTGTAAATTAAATCGTAGACAGATTCTAAAAATGTACTTCGCCAAAATGGTTATATGGTTAATCTATGTAGAGTAGATTGTGTATAACTGATTGTTTTGGTGACATTGTGCACAGTGCAGAGTGACTAGGTGTGCAAAATGCATGTTACTTCCAACTCATTTTTCTAAGACTTTACTTAAACCTTGAACTAACAGGTTGTGCCATGTATTTTGACACTTTATTAAGGGAAGTTGGCTCTTTTCTAAGACTTTTCGGTTTATGACCATTTTTGGTTGGGTACAATGGTAAAATCTTTCCTAGACCACTTATTTTGCTTTTGCCAGAAACGTTCATTAATTTGTGTTTTGTGTATAAAGGTTCCTTCGGTACGATTTCCAGGTTCATCTGTGAATGTCCCATTTTGGCAAACAACTGGACAGTTCCACGGTGTCGGACGTACATTTTTGGACACTTCAACAGTGTGTGTTATTATTATTATAATCCTGAAGCAGATTTTGATTTTGATAAAAGACATCAGTTAGCTGGTACATTCATTTATAATAACAACATTCCTCATCAGAGTTATTATCCTTGTAGAAACTGACTCATAACACCATGGTGTCGGACGTACTCAGAGAAAGTTAATTTTTTGAGTTTCCATTTTTGTATCACAAACTCTGTGAAATGCTAGGACCTGAAGAAATAGTTTTCCTGTCTTTAGTTTTAGCAGACCCTTGTTAATAAACTTCATGGCAAGACACATTTTTATCTTGTTGTGACTTTCAGATAAAGCATTTATTATATGGGTGTCGGACGTACATTTTTGGTGCAGGACGTACACGTCTAAACTGACTTTTCAGAATAGAAGGTACATGTAATCAGTTCAAACCCAAGCTTGTCTCATTTTTCTACCTTCATGAAGACTTTAGTAAACTTTCCAAACCAAATGAAAATGCCAAGCCATACAAAAATCATCAAAAGCAACTAGAAATGAATTGGATGATGGGGCATTCAATGAAACAGTATGAAGGGTAATATTGTCTAGAAGTATTTATGCAAATTTTGCTCATTTAAACAAGTCAGGTACTGTCAAACATTCAAACTGAAAAAACAGTTTTCTACAGTTGACAATCCTTTAGATAAATAAATCAAATTAAAAGACAATTGCATACATGTACCTATAAGATCTTTTGGTCTTAGAACATGAAATTAAACATTTTTATACGACAAATGCTGCGTGTGTACTAAGCTGCAATTTTAAAGATTTCCAGTTCACACTTCACAGGTTATAGTACACATGTAAAATCCAAAAAGAAGCTAAATAAGTAGATGTATATACCCTTTTAGATGATTGCCAAATCAAAGGAATGGGCTAGCAATTAGGCTGAGAGATTAATCTTTTCACTGAAATTTAAGACTAATGGCATAATACTTTTAAAACTAGTCTTACATTGTATGTTTAATGATAGATACTGTACATGTATATGCCATGGAAAGCATATACATGCACAAGTGGAACACCCCCTTTAATTCCTAAAGCAACACAAAGTGAAACCAATTGATTTTACATGTACCTTGAAAAAAGGTATAAAACCACACCTTTGGTTAGTCTTTGACAATTCTTCTTTCTTGATGTGGATTACATGTACACGTATACAACACCTACATGTACATGTAGAACTTTACTCGTCTTCATCAAAGCTCACACTGACATACTTCTGAATACATGCAAAGCACATGTTTATCCACATATGATGTGGAATGGCTTTGGGCCCTAATTATAACCTTATTAGGATGTATATGTCCAAATAGTCAAATTTATGCAAATTAGTAAAAAACAAAAGTGAAGCCTATTTGGTACTTTTACAAAAGGTTGGGGCCTCATTTCAATTTCAATGCAAATGAGGTGGTAGTGGTTTCTGTACAGTGTAAAAGCATTGCTTTGCCAGCAATGCACGGTTTTGACAGTATTGGAAGTACATGTACAGGGTGTCGGACGTACACATCTGATTCCACAATTTTTGAGTATTTGAAAAAACAATTGGGGGAGTTAAGCTGATGTCTAGGAGGAAGGAACTCATTGTACTTTGTATTGTAAATTTGGCAGACTTTTGCTGAAGAGTGCACTGAGGGGATAAAAATTTGGTGTCAGACGTACCGGTAAGAAAAGTAAGTGTTATAAAATAATACATTACATAGAATTTCAAAAGGAAAATGAAAATTCATTTCTGTCATTGTTTACTTATTGGGGCACTCTTCAAACGTTAACAAAACTGGAACAAAAAATTACTATCAGGCTAAAAAACAGAAAATCTTTCAGAGGGGAAATATTTCCCCCAATTTCTCAGTATTTAAAACCAATTTTTCAGTATCATATAAAAGCCAAATTCTTGAATATTGTTAGAAATGAAGTATGTTTCATGAAAGTATACACCATAAGCTTCAAAATGATATATAATTTGTCACATTTGGACCAGTTTGAAATTTTGGCCCAGAGGTTGATGTTTCCGTGGAAATGCCCAACTCGAGAGTACAGAGTCTGCGCAAAGGTCACAATTGCACTGAACATATCTAATATTTGGACCAAAAACTTACTTTCTAATTTTTTTTTTTTTTTCAGACTTTCTGATAAGGCTATGAAGAAGATTAAGTGGGCGTTAGGACCTTATCGTCAATGGCAAAGTCAGCGCAACCAGCAGGCCAACCCACTGGGGCGGGTGTGTGGAAGGTACAGGTTATTGCGAGACCGTGTGCGATGATCACGGACACTGTGGACTGGGTGAAGAAAGAAGAAAAGGCATTTGGGAGAAGATTGTTTGTGTATTTGAACATAAAAATGCCGGTTTGAAGTTTGTTGATATCAGTGTGTACGTCCTGAGTCGTGCAAAAAGAGGGGCTGTGTGTGCTTATGGAAGTGATTTGAGTACAAATCCGAATAGCTCTTTTCTGAATGGTTATTAGTGGGTGGAGTTGATCGTAGCTTGAGCGTGCCCAGACAATGTTACAATAGTTGTAGTAAGGAAGGATTACAGTATTATAAACGGTAAAGGAAAGAACAGAGCTTGGATAAGACACCTGTCTTCTATGAAGTGATCTTTCCAATCAAAGAAATGTGGTCATTCCAGTTCAATTGATAGTTGAGTGTCACTCCTAAGGATTTTACAGAATGTACCTGGGAAATGGATGAATTGTTGATGTAAATGGGAGGATTAATAGTCCTCGATCTAGACTTGGTAGAGAACATACATTTGGGGACCTCCACATGTAATTACTCTCCGTGAAGAAGATGTACCGGCAACAACAGTAAACTAAGACCTCTTGGAAAGATAGTCACAAAACCATCCAAGAGCCTGTCCTCTCACACCATAGAATTCTAGTTTAGAGAGAAGAAGGTTATATTGTGTCGAAGGCTTTTGAGATCAATGAAAATTCCTGCTGTGAAGAGTTTATGGGATAAAGAGTTAGAAATGCGATCTGTCAACTGAATGAGAGCCATGTCCGTAGAGTGTTTGGACGAAAACCAAACTGATGTTCCACGAGGATACTGAACTTAGAGAGAAAAGCAGACAATTGGTTGTAGACAAGTCACTCCAGAATTTTTGAAAAACAGGGAAGAACGAAATAGGTTGATAGTTATGAATATCACTAGAATCACCACTTTCAAACATACCTATGACTCTAGCAACCTTCAGATTGAGGGGAAAAGAACCAGTTTGAAGAGAAAGATTGAAGATGTGATTGAGAGGACGGGATATAATTGGAGCAACACATTTTACTACAGAAACATGAATGTCACCAAAACCACATAGGCCATCAGTGCAACAGTTTGGGATGTTTGCTTTAATGTCCTTCCTGAGAATTCTGTTAATTACTCGCCAAGTATTTTTTACATCATATTTATTTTTTTTTCAAAAGTATGTGTGTGGTAGTTTTTTTGGGTGAGTCGAATGGAAGAGGTCAGGCGATTGTGACAGCTTCTGTACAGACAACCATTGGCTGTGGAGGGGTTGCATAAGTACATGTATCGTGGGTACAGCCTATCTTTGTGATTACAGGAGTTGATAATAGCTTTGGTGATCCAGGGTTGCTTAGTTTTTATTTTTCTTATACATTTTTTAGAGACAAGAGGGAAATGTCGATTGTACTTTTCTGTGAAGAGTGTATGAAAAGTATCATAGGCCATGCCAGCATGCTGGCATTTGTAAACTGCAGTCCAGTCAGTGGATTCAACATCTGTGGGGAAAGAACGCTAAGTGTTAATATTAATGTTTCTTGCAACATAGTTTCCGAGACCAAGGCCGGCTGCTAAAAAAAAAAGAGGGAGTAATTTGAAACAACGGAAGATGATCAGATATTGTCTGTATTAAAACTCCTTATTGTTGGTTAATATGTTATCAATCAGAGTGCTGCTATGAGGGGATGTACGAGTGGGTCTGTTAATCAGAGGATGGAAACCGGAGGAACAGAAGGTACATGTATTAACAAAATCATCTGAAGGCTGGTGAATCTTATACTTCAAAAGATCCAGGTTATAGTCTCCCATTATGTAGCACAATTTCCTCTTCGTAGCGACAGTATTCAAACAAAGTCAAAATACTGCTGAAAATTAGCTACAGAGTCGTAGCTGTGACATTTAAGTCCTCCCAAACTTGACAGTTCAGGCAGTCCTTCACAAACATGGATGCTTCCCCTCCAACTTCCTCTGAACGTGAAGTGTGAACCAAGGGGTACTCGGCCACTGAAAATAATATCAGAGGAAAATAAAATCAAACGAAAACAAAGTTCCCTGTGCAGATGCCAAGGTTACTTACTGGTGACTGCAACTGACTGAGAACAGGAGATGGTGAGTAGAGAAGCCTTGAGATGGCATCACATCATCAGATTAAGATTGACGTGGGCCAGTGAACCACCAGTTTCCCTCCAATCTTCACCCTTTTCCTGAGGGAAACCGATAACCTGTAGGTTATTTCCACGAGAGAACTGCTCAAGTTTGTTCAACTCTTCGGCATGGTTGGATATGCTCTTTCCAGCTGCAGCTAATCATGTAACAGTCCATTGAAGTGCTTCATCTTGGCTTCCAAGGCATCGATGCGCTTACCTTGGAATTCAATGGACTCATTGATATTTTCCTCAAGCTTTTCAATTCGGTTACGTACATGTACATGTACATGTAAGTCCACCTGACCATCACAAATCTCATTCAATGCTTGTCAAGAGAAACATTCAAACTGATCCATCTGGGTGTCGGAAACATACGCTCCTTTGGTAGGGCTTGGAGACATCAGTGATGGTGTTGAAGGCGACTCATGGCCGCAAGTAAATTTTAGCGTTTTCCGTGGCATGGTGAAACCCAAGTTGTATACGAGGCAGCTGTAGATAATCAGCTGGGGGTGACAGAGCACATGTATATATAAGAATTAGGCAAGTGTGGACTTGTTACAATGAATAGAGTTTGGTCATTATAGTTAGAGCTCAGGCACGAAACGTCTTTACTCAGCCACCATCTTTCATATTATGTTATATTGTGAGGAAAGATTGGTTTTAACTTTGAGATGACACCTACATTTCTTGAAATAACTGAAGAAATATGACTGATGTATTTATTCCAAGTTAAACGGTCATATATACATGTACATACAAGTATAGTCCTAAGAATTTTTTTGTGTCAATTTTTGTTATCTCTCTATCCTCTATAGATTCCAGTTGGCAGGTGGTACTTTGTTATCGCTAAACAACATATAATTAGTCTTGTTTATATCGAACGTTCATTTATTCACTTTAATTCAATCAGATACCTTTCTCATCTCATGATTAACTGTCACAATGTACATGTACATCATGATGACTATAGAATATGTTCCTATATGTATCATCAGTGAAAAGAATAAAGGACAGACTATTTGAAGTTGTATCAAAAACATTAATGTAAACAGAAAAAGGAAGGGGCCCAGACTAGAGCCTTGACGAACACCACACATTATTTAAAGATGATTTAATACCCCTAATAACCACAGATTGCTGTTGATTGGTAAGATAACTTCTAAACTTATCAAAGGCCATCCCCCTAATTCCATAGTATTGAAGTTTGTGCAGAGCATCATGATCCACAGTATTGGAGGCTCTTGAAAGATCTAAAAACACACCAATTGTAGTGGAGGCTATGTCTAGGCCAGTAGCTATCTTATCAATCAACTGAGAAACTGCATGGATAGTTGCCAGATTTGCCCGAAAGCCATACTGATTATCAGATCTATAACATTATGTTTGTCAAGAAATTCCAAAGATGAAAGTACCATTACTGGGTCGCCATTTTTAAAGCTTGGGTAACTCTAGCAATCTTCATATCGTTAGGAACTACACCACTTGGTATAAAGTTGTTTATGATACACATGTATGTATTGGGGCCTAGCAATGTCACAATTTGTTTCAGTAATGAACTACATGTGCTAACTAAATTAAAACCAAGACTAGTTTTATTAGGTACATGTATGTATAGAAGTTGTTTACAATGTCAATAATCTCTTCTTCTGTAGCAGGAAAGAGAAAAATACATGTACATATAGAATCTGAGTTAGGGGTTCGGTAGATAGTCACAGAAATAAAAATCTGAGGTACATGTATATTTGCTGCTTAATTATATTGGCACCATCTATTTCAATCATACTAATTTTGGATTGAGGTATATTTTGGAGTACACTGTCAATTATATTCCATGTGTTTTGTACATTATATTCCCTTTAACATTCCCAAACTGTAAAGTAAACAATTGCATTTTGAGTTAGGGAGGACAATGGTAAAAAAATTTTTGTAACAAACATACTGAGCTTGATTAGAGTCAGTAGGTCAAGCAATATATTTACCATAAAGCTTATTTTTCACAGCAATAAGACTTGCATAACTAACAGTAATCCAAGGATATTTAGGTGTTAATTTCTTAGATTTATTATTCTCTTTCTTAAATAGGATGTTTCTCAAGACAGTTACTGAAAAAATCTATAAAATGAATAAATGACATCCTCAGCATTTAAGACAGGCCTCCAGTCACAAGAAGAAAGATGATCTTTAAAATTCTCTACATTGTTGGATGTAAAGTCTCGGGCTGGACTGTATTGAAAATTACATGTAATACGGTTTACTTTGAGTGGGTGTGAGGTGAATATCAGAAAGTGATCAGATAAGTCAGTAACAATTATTCCAGATTTTGGTAAGGGAAGGACTGGTATATTTGTGAATATATTTTCATTTAAGGTAGCTGATGGTGATGTCACCCTAGTTTGCATATGAATTAATGACAAACATGAGGAAGTACTAGACATGTACATGTACATGTAAGTCACATCCCAAAATTCTTGTGATTGCCTACTGCTATCTGAGTTACATGTACATGTAAGTACATTTAAGTTAAAATCATGCAAAACAAAACAATATTTATTTTCATTGCTAAGATGGCAGAACGATGTTGGACAACTACCATAGATAAGAAATACCGTAGATTGAAATCCTCCAATGACAACATTCCTTATGTTGTGAGATGTGAGGATCTCAACAAATATGCATTCAAAAGAGCTGTTACATACATTATTTCGCTCAGGCCTGGAGATTAAATTGAAGATCAGTTGATGTGGAGAGCAACTCCACCACCAATTCTTCCCTCTCTGTTTTTCGTTTACTACTAGGGTATAACCAGGTAACTTACAAAATTGATTCAGACAAGAATTTGACTTTAACCATGTCTCAGTCAGGCCTACATGTATAACGGAAAGATTATGATTTAAAGAATGAAGGAAATATTGGAATCGGTCAAAATTTTTAGTTAAACTTCATCAGATGCAGAAGATGCAGGAGTGAAAAGTTGTCAGTCAAATCTTGATTTCAAAAAAATCAATGAAATTGTCGGGTGTAAATTTGTAGTATCAAAGTTTTCCTCGTTTTTATTTTTTTAGTACATGTAGCTCAATAGAGCTGAGATTCATAAGATCCAGTAAAGTTTGTAAACTTAGAGGGTGGCACATGTACATGTAGTTAGAATTCATGTCAGAAATTACTGAATAATATTCTTGAGACTCAAAATAACTAAAAGGAAAAATGGAAGCCAAACACTGAGGACAATACAAGCTCCCATCATCATTTGCTAGATTGGAGAAATCAATAAGATTATGGCCAGTACATTTGTGTCCAGAGATTACAGCAGTCACACCTAATACTGTTTGGATTGTTTTACACTGGGTTACAGCATATGCTACAAGGAAATTTAACAGGCATATACATGTAGACACATGCACTTTACTATTTTATACAAGGAAAAGGACTACATTTCATGTACATGTACATGTATAACATACATGTATAGGCCTACTCAGGGTAAGAAAAACACAGAACACAATAAGAACAGTACGAAACACAGATAAGAGACCAAAAACCAGATGTATCACGATAGCAAATGAATTAAGAAAACATTGATCACATGATTTGGGACTGACACTCACTGATACACTACGACAATGTACATGTCCATGTACAGCATCCGCAAGATAAAGCTACATGTACATGTAGCAGTAATTGTTACATAAAATAACCACATGTATCAATACTATTAATCATCGCCACATGTACCGGTACTTGTGAGCCTATGGTGACCACGTGGGTGGGGCATGCTTCCTTCCACTGATGAATTCTACTTTCTTGAGCCTATGGTGACCAGGTGGGTGGGGCATGCTTCCTTCCATTGATGAATTTTACTTTCTAGCCAGCTTGGTATGCTTGCCTCATGACATCCTTCAGGCTTGATTTCTTCTCGATGTCAGCAGCGGGAAGATCTCATATGATACATGTATATATACTACAACTCGCAAGGTTAGACGCGGCTCTTTGCAATATGGCCTGACACTCAGGTCTGTACATGTATATGACTTTGCCTAGCATATGTCTTGGCTTGTCTGAAGGAGACTTGGATGTTCCAGAGCGGTGTAGATTCTCTATCTCTGGTTCCAAGCCACACCCTTCAGCTGGAATTTCCTTGATCTTCTCAAATGGATATGAAGGGGACTCACCAGGAAGCTCCGGGATGCCACCAAAACACAAATTATAACTTCTGGAGTATCACCCCATCCTCAGTGATGTTTCTTTTCTGTTGGGCTTCTTCAATTCTTGAGGAAAGGCTCATCGTTTTAGATTTAGAACTTTGTTTCAGCTTGTTCACATGTTGGAAATCAGCAAACCAGTCCAGACAGATTTACACTTGTACCGTAAGCACCGTTCACAGCTCAAAAATCATGTGGTGTGTCAGGATTGTTTTTGTCTTTTATGGCTGTGTAATCCATGTTTATTATTCACTGGCCATTTGGTAATTGTAAAAAACAAACTGCTGCATGGCCCACCCAGCAAGGACACTAAAGAAAGTATAAGTTTAATGATAACACTCGTTCGCGTGCTGCTTCACGGTTACACGGTTACACTTGAAGATTGATTGAGTACCTGAAAGTGGCGCGAACCCAACTGTCGGGCACTTCAAATTTTCGCTTTTAACGTCTGTGTAAGGAGTAATACATATACTTTACCTGCAATCTCACAAAAGGAGAAATTTAATCAAACTCAACCATTGTCATTCATAAATGTTGATTTCATATACCCGCTACAAACTTTGGGAACAATTTTTCTTTCAGAAGTGCAAAATGAACTCTTTTAAATGCGCCCCAAAATATGTTTTACAAGTTTCAGTTGGGTAAGTGAGTGGAGTCAATAATGAATTGAAATAATCAATTTTTATTGAACTTCTAAAATTTGTTGTGGAATTTTCTGAGATTTTGGTCATGCCATTAGTTCGTCACCCTGCATACGATTCAGGGTACTAGGTGAAGAGCAAATTCACACCAGGCCAATTTACCACACGCCTTGAATATTGAAAACTGAAATACATGTAAATGTACATGTATACTGTACAAGTCTAACATGCATCCTTCGGTTAATGGCAAACATGCAACTTGTCTTGTTCCAAAGCACATTACGATAGGCCTTTGTATAAAGACATGTGTTATCAAGAACCAGTTTCTGGTCAGGCAAGGGGCCTGCAAACCTGGGAAAAAGACGCCCACAAGAAATCCATCTACATGTACATGTACATACATGTACAGTAATAAGGCAATTCTGTGATAACAGAATTACATTTCAAAATAAAATTGACTGTTACATGTGTACATGTATTTTCCCTGTTATGAATTAGTCGTATGACCTTCCTGATTGCAAACACTTAATAAGGTCCGGTTGTAGCCCTACCATCAAACCAGTAATAAAATATTGAGACATCCTACATGTAGAAAGGTCCAAGGCCCAGAATGTTTCAGTAATGGAATTATGTCAGTAAATGAAGCATTTTTTCTATCATAATTTTAAAACAAATTCTATGAAATCTATAACATAGAGGCCAAAGGTACCCATTTATCTTTTACCTATAGCTTCAACTTTATAGTAGCAGCAGTGTTAGGGTATTGTTGGAATCATGGAATTCTCGCACCCCCTAGTTTTACTCGTTCTCTGTCCTTGCATTTTTCAGGGTCTCTTATTTAGCTAAGCTATGCCTTATGAACATGTAGCAGAGACGCTAATTTTGTATTAAGTTATTCATGCTGTACTCTGGCGTAATCACGTGTTCATGTTCAGAAACCTCAGAATTTGTACATGTAACTTTCAATCATTCACCACAGATGACCGGGTAAGCACTTTCACACACCCAGCTCTACATTTTGTACACTTGACTTCTTATTCTGTATTTTACCTTTTTACACACAACACTTAGATTCTTGCACACAACTCCAGCAGGAAGTCATGTGACCTTTGAGATGGAAGATTTTCATTGGTTGAGCTGTTCAGCGACGCTCAATTCCTAAGCCTCTAGAGTCCTATAAATAGAGCAGATTTTCCCTAGCTCGTCGGTCAGGTGCGGCGGACCATACCCTTGTTGCAAGAGCGGAACCTAACGTAGTGCGGCGGTTGGACCCTTTCCGAGAAAAGTGCGATAGTAACCATTCTTATGGCAAAGAAATGTAACCATACATGTACATGTATGAATGGCCAGCTAGCTTAGCTTGGACCGATGCGAGCATTGTATAAACTAGCCCAGGGTGCTAGTGAGAGTCGTATCGGCCCGTGACCACTACGTCTGAACCGATTGCCGGGTGAGACACCCCCATGTCCCTCGCCACCCTTGTCTTGCTAACTAGACGCAGTTCCCCCGTCTCTACGCTGAGCCAATGGTACACACATGTAGTGTGGCGACTTTATCATTGCATTGCAATCTGAGTGGCAGTTCGGTCAGTACATACCGGTGCTGGCCCGGTCCAGCCCTTGCTAGTCACCGTGGTGGTCTAGGACAGCTCCCACCACAGCCTGGCCCAACGAGTATAGCCTAGCTGTGCGATTGCATTTGAAAGTTAACGCTGCGAAAAGGAATGGGAAAAAAGTGAAAGGAATTTGCATTCGCATTTTGACCACAACTTTTCCCCCTCGCGAATTTGCAGCAAATGGGATGCGAAAGGGACAAACGACGTGCGAAAAAACAGTCACGAAGCACATGAAATGTGTGTATTACAACAAACTTTTAAAACTTGCTCTGCTGTGGTGACATGGGTTATTTGCCCACTTTTTATTTATTCTCGTGGTGTAGTTTGGCACACAAAAAATCAACATTGAACTACTACATGTAGTATTTTGTTACCGGAAGGTTTCTTTCGATTGACAAATAAAATCAACTATTTAAATTGTACGTGTATCTTCATGTAGCAAATATTGTCTTTTCGCCGAATTGTGTTCGGTGTGACATATTGGGTCTGTTTTCACTTGGGTTTCTGATGACATGTTACTTTCTGTGGTCACATGGTTATTGGAAAAAGTCAGCGATTGGACTGTCCATGAATGGGCAAGCAGTAGCAGTCAGGATGTCGCGGTAGGTGTAGATGCAGTGTGTGATTCGCGATGCGGTGCAGCATGCACCAGGTCCCGTGGCGGTTTTTGGAGAGATTTGGTAACATTTTTTGATCGGCGTCACGAAAACGTCGAGATAACAGGATACAAGGCATTTATTCTAAAATCACGGTACATACATCTGCCAATACATGTAAAGGTAATTCACATGCATGACGACATGTGGATACATGTACATGTGCACACATGCGGTGCACATGTTGAGCATCCATCCAAGTGGGTTAATTTACATGTAAATGCTACATGTATGTAAAGATGTGTAAGAGAGCGCTATAACGGCAATCTACTGTAATTCAACTGTTCGGTGTTCAGTGCTTGTCTCCAACCTCCACCATAGCCAGCTTTGATTTCTCCTGTCGCATTGTATTTTGCTCAAAACCAAGAAACATACTGTGCTGAAATTTTAATGCCGTCTTCCTCAAATAATCTGAATAATACTGAGAATTGAAGAACTTTTCTCTCAGACTGATTTTCCTCCACTTTCCATATTCAGAGATGGGCATGTTTAAAACCACAGAGAACAAAAACTTCCGGATGTCCACATGTACATGCACAAATACTCCTTAATGAAGAAAGCTTGCAAAATTATTTCCCCACTACCAGAGAAAATCTGTGAAAATATTTTCCCACTTGTGTGAAGAGGTGTGAAAATATTTTCCCACTTTTGGCACACTTTTTCACAATTTGTGAAATGAAAAGGAATTCCCTGGGAAGAGAAAAAATGGGAACAATTTTCCCATTTTGGTGTTAACTTTCAATCGCAATGTACTGTACCATGCCCACTCCGTCCCACTTGCATTTCCAATGGTTCTGCCTCTCTACAACTTTGCCTTTTGTGTGTTGTCATTACCAGCACACTGGCGTAAAAGTTGGTACCTTAATCCTGCCCTAACTTACTCTTTATACTGGGTTTTGCGGTTTTTGTCATAAAAAAACACAAGAGCTAGGGGGTTGGGTTGCAGGCTGCCTTGGGCAGTAGCCCACGTTGTTTGCGGCCAGGTAGTCGCCACAGTTGATTGGTTAACAAAGTGAAATGGGTATAGCAGCAGTGACCGGTCAACACAGAATGTTGTAACGTCACCTCCGTAGTATTGACGCAGCGTTTCCTGGGGGCGGGCCTCAGACTGAAGTAATGTTGGAAAGTACTGTTGCCAACAATTTATTTTTCTCATTTACACAAATCCTGAGGGGGTAGGTTATATATCTCCCCACCTTTGGTGGTGGGATGATGGGCCGTGGAATCATGCCACATCTTTTTTTGTGATGAGCAAAAAAGTTGATTTGTAACATGATTTTAATATGCTTTTCTGTTTGACGATTTTATGTACAATGTTTATCATGAACATTGCCCCCATACTACATGGTGTGACATTGATTTATAATATATACTCTTTTCGAGACATGGTCACTTTTCCTGTATAAACTGCTTTCCCTTTTCTCTTTGGCAGCCGTTTAATAACAAACATCAACAATTATACTGATACAAGAACGGATTCACTAATTAGCCTTGGATGACTGGTCGATGATACAATCGTGCCTGGCATTAATTTTGTTCATTAATTGCAAAACACGTTTCTTATGTTGGTGGGTTGTACATGTGATAAATTATTATCAAAAAATTACTACGCAAAGAAAGAAATTAATTTAAACTAAGGAAGAAAGAAAAATTTGCCAGGAAACAGACTTTTTAAACAACCGTCTATCTACCGGTAT
>NW_019091700.1:180570-192153 GCF_001949145.1 Acanthaster planci | reverse complement strand
GAGCTACAAGAACATCATTCCATTAGGATCTTGCAATGACGATTGAAGACTGTAATTACAAAGGACTAGGACTGAAACTGGCAGTCAAATTTGTTACATTTTGACATCTCAAGTTCTCATTCATCACATGGTTTTCCCTATTGTACAACTCCTGATATTCGGTTTCTATTCATTCAAAAGACCTTATTTATGGAATCTATATGGGATTTTTCTTGCAAAACAATTTTCCAAATTATATATTTGAAATAGGACTTAGTTGACCGGGTCCCCAATTTCAAGAAATTAAGGCTTCCTTTAATTGTGGACAGTTTTAAAGTCCCATTTTCTGTTTAATTGTGTTGAAGTGTGGTTGCCGGTGAAAAAGGGGATGCAAGTGGGCTTAGAAAGGGGTGCAAATTGCCTCGCCGGATTAAGCGCGTCAGACAGAGCTGGTTGGCGGTGAAAAAAAGGGATGCGAGTGGGCTGAGAAAGGGATGCGAATTGCCTCGCCGGTTTGACCGTGTCAGACTGGGCTGGTTGCCGGTGAAAAAAGGGATGCGAGTGGGCTGAGAAAGCGATGCCGATTGCCTCGCCGGTTTGACTGTGTCAGACTCGGATGGTTGGCGGTGAAAAAAAAGATGCGAGTGGGCAGAGAAAGGGATGCAAATTGCCTCGCCTGGTTGGCGGTGAAAAAAGGGGATGCAAGTGGGCTGAGAAAGGGATACTAATTGCCTGGCCGGTTTCACCGTGTCAGACAGAACTGGTTGGGGGTAAAAAAGGGGATGCGAGTGGGCTGAAAAAGGGATGCGAATTGCCTCGCTAGATTGACCATGTCAGACAGAACTGGTTTGCGGTGAAAAAAGGGGATGCGAGTGGGCTGAGAAAGCGATTCAAATTGCCTCACTGGATTGACTGTGTCAAACTGGGCTGGTTGCCGGTGAAAAAAGAGGATGCAAGTGGGCTGAGAAAGGGATGCAAATTGCCTCGCCGGTTTGACCGTGTCAGACAGAGCTGGTTGGCAGAGAAAAAGGGGGATTTTGCGTCGTCTTCGATCTTGAGATGAGATCTTGAGATAATGAGATAAGGAACTAATAAAGTTGGCGTTATAATGTTCATAAATTTCTGTGATCACGGTTTGTAAATTATAAATACAACTAAACGAAAACAAACAGGATGATTTGTGACAAACGAGGTTGGGGCAATCAAGCTGGTGAAAATGTTGGCAGAAAATCCTCGCTGCATGAAGTTTATTTAACAGTAACTGTCCACACCCATGACAAAACATCGTGCATTTACATTTTTTTACAACCGACAGAAAAGTGGAGGGTTAAAACGAGAAGAGATTGAAACAGCCTTCTGATACCATCCTGGTCACCGACATAATCAATGTGCACTGTGAGCATGCATAAACAAATGTACTGTATACTGTGTTCAGCATACTCTGCGGTTTCAGCAGTCACTGACTCTGAACTCCCCTGTGGCTGCCGAGTTAACTGAACGTGGTTTGGAGTAGATACTTGCGGTCTGACAGGGTTTGTGCACAAACCCCTTGTGAAAGGGGTGTTTGTGTAGAAGTATTAAAGTACCAACTTTTACGACAGTGTGCTGGTAATGATTATGTAAAGCTACACCTTCTTCAAACCTACATTGAACTTTGAAGAAAAGAAGTGAGAAGTGAGAGCAATAAACCAACATTACAGTTTGACTGTTACCCAAAGCCCTTATTTCACGTCCACCTTTTAATAAATTGTTGACCCCAAATATCACAACCCGTAGACACTGATAAAGTCCATGCTGCCATCGACATGATATTTGGGGAACGCAACAGTATTAATACGGTTCCCAGGAGCCTGTCTCCGGGGATCCCCCTTTGGGTCAGAGGGGTGAGAGCATTTATGATACCAGTGAAGTTGCTCGTGCTGCGTGTGCGGCTCAAGTTTAGCCCATTCCCCAAAACGGCTGCACCCCAACCAATCAGACGTTGCACACATCATGCTGGCTGGTTGTTTGGGCAAGTTTGCCACACTTCTCCTCTTTCGCCGAGCGTGTACAGTTTGAAATAAAAAAAACGCTTGCCAGTTTCTACCTGTTATTTCCAGCAATTTGACACCTCCATGGCCGTATTAACAGGTGAGGCCGAGGGAAGAAAAGGAAGCACCAGGAAGACCATGCGGGACGCAGGAAGTCTCTGCCTTCAAGCCAAACCAGGACCCTGTCGCGAGTTTTGTGGAGTCTGCTCGGCCTACAATCCGGCACATCCCGACGGGCGCCCGAGCCATGCTCAAGTACAAGTAGCACCAGTGATGTATCGCGACAGCACCCCCAAGCGGTGGCTAATTATCTATTTATCACACCAGTGAAGGAGATCCGGGAGAGCATGGAGGAGGGCCTCAAAGGCATTCGTCATTTGCTCCCCAACAATATCATCATATGGTCAGACATTCTGTTGCGCCTTTTTTACTTTAATGAGGAACGCCCTGGAATGAGCCAGAGAAATGTCAATGCCCTTAATAAATATGCTCATAGGCTGTGCAGACATCTGGGAAAGGCCCATGCCATAGTTCATTCTGACAGTATCAACCCTAGCCAACACTGCATCTTCTGGTGAGATGGCTTACAGCTAGGCAACAAATTGTTCTGCCAGAACTTAGTTGCCGCTATAACCTTCTTCAAACACAAACCTGAGGCCCTCCTCCACCCACCTCGCATTTCCAAGCCCTAGCATGTGCACCTTTGTCCGTATGTTGTTATTCCCTCGTAAGTGGGGTGGGGGTTGTTACTGGCTTGAGATCAAAAAAGGGAGGGGGGTTGGGCAAGTTCCTAATGTCGGAACTCGTTTGGCTCAAGTCATGTCCTGTTCTGGGCCTAAAATCCCCAGTCGAGGGGTGGCCTCTCCCCGCGTACCTTGGGCGGTTGGGATGGGGGCAAACATTCTGTTGACTTACTGCATACATAGTCTCTTGGTTACTGGCCACCAGTTAAAGGTTTGGCATCTCTTGCCCATTATCTATTTGTTAGAGTTTCAGCATCTCTTGCCCGTTACACATGCATTACAAGATCCGGCGTTTCTTGCCCGTTACTTTGCGTCGTTAAACCCGGCGTCTCTTGCTCATGACGCTATGGAGAAGTTCTCCGTTATAGCGGTGCTACATTGTTAACACTGTGTACTTTGCTAATAGCTACAGTACATGTATTATTGTTGCCTTTACTTGTGTATCGTTCAAGGTGTTTCTGGGGCCCCATAGCAATTCCTGTAAATCCATAACATTTGTATTTGTTGTTACCCAAAATCTGTGTTCCCATGTCCTCTCAACTTCTCTGGGCCAATACCGGTACGTACAAATATTCCATACTCCATCACTGGCATTTTTCAATGTACATGTACAAGTACATTTCACATATGTAATTCCGTTACCTTTTTTTGTAATTCCGTTACCACTTGAATAGCGATCTTTCTTATTTTTTAATCCGGGCATGTTTTTTAGCTTTAACTAACATAAACCATAATACCTAAACATAAACCATAAAACAATGCATCTGTATACCTATCTGAAAGTTATTACAATTTTTACACCTACATGTAGCAACAAGGGTGTATTGGAAAAGAACATGAAATTTCCAACTTCTGAACCCCGAGTTGTGATCAGAAACAAGGCAGTTGCTTCAAATACATTTGTCAGCTTCAAACTGCTTAATCTTGCTTCACTGTGTGGGGTAGGACTTGTTCCACGTATCCAACGGCATACATGTACATGTACATTAAACACGGTAACGGAATTACACAAACTAAAATCACTGAATAACCTATATGTAATGTGCTGGGAAATCAGAATATAATTGTCCATACATGTACATGTATTGGTCAATGCAGCAACATGTACAGTATGTATTATTACAATGAAGAACTGGAATGCAGTCAACTACAATGCAGACATCTAGAGTGATTTGATCTCAAACATATCTACATGTACATGTGCGTGTACGTGTACAGTGTAAGTGTAGAACTTTAACAACAGTTGGACTGACCACATTCGAATGCAAGGTACATGTACATGAAGTTGACCATGTCTAGTCAACCTTGTGGAACCAACCTCTGGGGCATGTTCCAAAGGTAAAATCTCAGTAGTAGAAAAATAAGACTTCCAAAAGTAAACTGACAAAAATGTAAAGAAAAAAATTACCTCAAATATTTTCAATTAATCTTCACATGTTTATGGAAAAGCACAAACACATTTTTATCTATAGCTTGGCATTTACACTTGTAGATTTTGAGAGTTGACATTTGGTGCTTGATTTTATCTGTAAAATTACTCATCCAAAATAAATCTTGACTTTTGGCTGTTAAAGCAAATGCATCTAAACCTGTTCATTGTAGACCAATCCAACACTAAATGACACTGTAAATATTATGTTCAGTTCTTTTGTCCAACTTGTCTTTCATTTTAACATGTCTTTGAAGAGTGGAAACACTTACGGTTGCAGGAAATTTTAAAATGGCGGCTATCTCGAAAAACAATACGAAATAAAAAGCCCCACTTCCTTTGTTTTTTTCAAAAATCTGGATGCGAAACTTTTTTTTTACTTTGCCTTATTTTCAAAAACATTTTTGGCTCCATTCCAGGTGTACATTTATTGACAACGCACAGTAAATTTAATTTTTATTCCATCAGCTGTAGCATTTGTCATTTTTCTCAATTCCCATATGGAATTGCCCAATAGACTTTGTCTACCGGTACTGGTAGGTACATGTAACAGTACATGTACAGGCTTCAAAGGACTCAAAACTCCTCCATAACAAATACCTCAATGCCGTACCACTGAAGATATTTGGTACTAGTAGCATTTCATGCTTGAGTGTAAACAGTTCACTCTCCATACACAGTCTCTCCAAGAGGCACTTGGCTTGACAGATAATCACATGACCTTCAAACATTTACTGGGACAATATCAATCAACTTTGTTCAAATCCAAAGTTCTGTTCAGTCAAATGCTGATGAAATGAAAGGATATCTGAATGTGTCGATAACATGTTGTACTTGGCAATTAGAAGGAGTCGGTTGGTTTAATTGCTTTGGAAAAGGAGATACCGGTATTTACAAAAGAGTGCATTAAATCAGTAATTGTTCAAATAAGTCACTGGACTGAAATTGTGATGAAAATCAGTGATTTAAACCAACATGATTTAAATCAGCCAACCATGCTACAAAGCACGGTTTAACACATCAGAAGCATGATTTTACAGGGTTGGTTGAGATGCACAAGCCAAAACAGTACATCCCTCTGAGATCATTTGAGCTGTTATCCATTTCTCAAGATGAGAAAGGCAAGTGTGATGAATTGGGAACAAAGGAAAATTTGTGCAACTGACCAAAAATATAATAAATTAAAACTTTTCCCTCTTAATTTTGTGACTGAGACAAAGGGAAAATAAACTTTCAGGATTCATTAATGAAACTCGAATACTTTTCATATATGAGCTGTAATTAAAATCCTACACTGCCCAGAAATGGAAACAAACTTACCAATTTTTGGATGCATACATTGTAACTCTTCTCTTAATCAGTTAGTGATGTCATCTTGAAAGGTTGATGGCAAAGAGATGAATAAGTAGGAAAAGGCTGGATGTTAACTTGTTAACAGCTGTCTAGGTAGAAAATGGAAAATTACAGTAGATTCAATCATTTACTTAAAAAAAAATCATTTACCAAGATCTTGTAATCAAAAAGGCTAATCAATAAAGACCACTGGTTGTAACAGAAGACTGAAGACCAAATGGTTGGCAACCAAGTCAAGACTCAACCCAAAAAGACCTCAGGAATCATAGAGTTTTTAGCAAAGATACCAATTTGTCAGTGTCTGCACTTCCTAAGGGCCACAAGTTGTACATCTTCTTGGGGAAATACATGTACATGTACATGTACAGTCCCGCATTTTAGGTTATTTATGGTTGGACAAAGCTCACAGCAGAATTACAGTTTTTCCATAGTTTATAACTAATTTGAAGTCTTCCACACAAAAAAGCAATCACATGTACATGTACTGGTTTAAATAGAGTCAATTAAAGTGCAACACTCCAATTTATGTTTTCTGATCATTTTCAACAATGCTACAAAAGTCACGTACATATATACATGTATGTACATGTAGGCCGTAGGTACGACCTACCGGTACATGTACATGTACTCTTCTGGTGGTCCAGACACTGTTACTAGGCATGCATATCAGATAGTGCATGGTCCAACCACATTAGTTTTGATACAATATCTTGGTAATGAAGAAGCGGTTTCGAAGGAATCCATCCCTCCTCATGGTAATTCTAAGAAACAGCCCACCCGTCCGCATGTGAGAACATTTCCCTCAGTGCTGAAAGACCATGCCAAGAAAGCAGGTTCACAGAAATCCTCACAAGACGTACAGGGATTTAATGTCCAAAAATGTCCCTCTTTCAATGTGCAAGTGCTGCACTAAAAAGGATACTGCACAGGTGAGGAACAAAGTGAAATTTGAGAAGTTAAAGGGCTGGCTGGTTCAAGATGAAATATACAACATGTACATGTACGTACTTAACTTGGTGATTTCATAGACCAGTTTCAGATGCTTCCTGAATTGGTTCTTTGCATTGGTTTGCACATTAGTTTTGATACAATACCTTGGTAATGAAGAAGTGGTTTTGAAGGAATCTATCTCTCCTCATGGTAATTCTAAGAAACATCCCACCTGTCCGCATGTGAGAACATTTCCCTCAGTGCTGAAAGACCATGCCAAGAAAGCAGGTACACAGAAATCCTCAATGAACTTACATGTACTTGTAGTCTCATACCGTATGACACCACATTCAACTTGAGTGATTTTTATATTTCTGCCCTTACTGTGAAACATGGCTCTTTTGCCAGTGAACCACTGATTCCAGTTGCTGTCTTAATACATGAAAAAAATTGGAAGCAAATCATGGGGATTTCTTTGAGGTTGTCAAGACGCAATTATGCCCTCAGTTACGCAAAGGTGAGCAGGCAGGAGACCGCCAGGCCAACAGACACCATGTGAAGCAACTTCTTCTCTCTAACACCAAAGAAAAATACTTTCAGGTTCGTGATACACTGAAGGTAAAGTGGAGTGAGGCATTTATCAATTACTTTGACCTCGAGATTGAACCTGCAATATTGTTGTCCGCTGGCAAGTGGGTGCTAAAACGGCTGGGGGGGTACACAGACGATCCTGGCATGACAACAAACCAAAGCGAGAGCTTGAATGTAGTAATGAAATGTGTACTAGAACTCAAGGAAGTCAGTCTAGACAACATTGTGTTGATTTTGTTCTTTCTACAAAACATCTACTACAATGAAATCCTGCGCTGGTTTTGTTCCTTAGGTGAAAACTTTTGCTTGAAGAAAGAGCTTAAATTCAGTGATCCCAAACAGTATTTCCATACATGGAAAACAATCTAGACACGGTTGTGATGGACGTTAAACTACAGTAACTCAAGCATGAAATCCCACCAGAGAAGCAGCTTCAAAAGCCAGCTACTTGTACATGTAAGTCTGGCCAAGATGGTCATCCAAAACCAAAAAATCACGTGTGTTGCTGAGCAGAGTGTTTTCCTAGTGCAGGGAAGCAAAGGGAACTTCATATTCTGTAACGCTTTTCCCAAAAGAATCATGCCCTTGCCTCTAAAAGGGTACTGTGCCTGTTACCATACAATCACATGCTGCCTACCGGTAGCTGTCGGCTTAGCTCCTGGGGTAACCGATACAAGACATAACAATCTGTCTAGATTAAGGAGGTCAAAGTGCCAAAAGAAGAGATCTAGTCGTAAAAAGCCCAGAATTGATGATCTGGATGTCAGTTGTGCCCCTGACTCGATAGAAGCAACTATGATGGAGGACACATGGAATATGGATGATTTCTGTCTACCATCCTCACCATCGTGCCCTGCCAATCCACCATCTCCACTTGGTGATCACTTCACTCCTTTGACAACATCAACACCAAGTGTTAAATCAGAGTCTCGGATAGACCATGATACAGGTCCCACTCAAAAAACACATTGGGCCATTTCAAGTAAATTCCACCGACTTGGCTTTGCTGTTGCTAACAGGCTGATTAACAGAAGCCATTATTTTGGCATTTATAAGCAAGTGTTACCTTCAACAGTCTCCTGACAGCTCTGTTACATTCGTTGTTGCAGATTCCCATGCATTTCTCACATGGGAAGAGGGTGAAGTAGAATTTGTCATAAAGTGGGCCCTTGCGCATTGCATCTTTGAGAAAGATGTCTGGCTTTGGCCTGTGATAGTCCACGGTAACCACTGGATACTATTGGTCATAATAAGAAAATTACGACAGTTGGTTATTGTGGACTCCTTGCATGGAGAAAACATGCAATCTGCAGTCTTATTCACAGACATGTACAACACTTTTCTTGCTGTAACGTATTCAAAATCCTTTTCCGTGTCAGATTAGCATGTTTTTGTGCCGACTGATGAACCCCTACCAGAAGAATGGAAACGAGTGTGGCATCTTTGTACAATGTTGTATGTGCCGCAGCGCATGCAATAGTAATAGTGGCAATTACCAGAAGTATTCACAAGCAAAAATGCAAAGAGTGCAGAACTGGATCGCTCAAATTTTAACAGATTTGCCTATGCAGAGCTTGTAGAAGAGGCGATTGTTACTATGCACTACTAGCGTACATATATCTCGCCAAACCTCAAAATGGTGACGACACCATGACCTACAGTATTTGGTAAATATCAGAAATAGTTTGATGGAGGCAACATGGTGCACTTCTTATATCGGTGATGATTGTAACAAACCACAAGAATCCAAAAAGATGTTGTTCTGCGAGGGCTGTCTCAATTGGCTCCATACTGAGTGCATTTCAAAAGTTAGAATCTGTAGTCAGCAGCTGGATGCCAGTCACTGGATGTGTCTGCAATGCAGCCTCACAGAAGAGCTGTGAGGATTGGCCTTGGAAATCTCACAGTCCAGTAGTAGGAATGGCTATATGTAGATCCATGGGTGTCACAAGAATTTTCTCAGGGAAACTGCCTTTTTTTAAGGAAAAAGGGGGCAGCAATCACCTTGCCCCCCTCTGTGACGCAAATGCCCAGACTTGATGTTGATGTCGGAAGGATTTAAAGCAAATCCAGTGTGATGCATCTGCAATGACTGAGCTCTGTTTTTGAGCTCAATGCAGAAGTTGATTTTGTTAGTTCTTTTGTAAAAAAAAAAGTTATCAAAGAACTCATTGTTAAAATGTTGATGTGAAATTTAAAATGACAGGCGATTTAATTTTCATTTAAACAAATGTTAACATACCGGAGGGTCCTTCAAAGATGCTTCTGTTATCTCACAGGCTAATTCTCTGGTCACCCCCGGTGTCATGTGCTGGTAACTACAAATTACTGTCGCCAATTTAACAGTGTACTTTGACATTAGCCTACAACTTATTTGTAAAATAAAATCACTTTAAAATTACAGTTATCAAGTAGAAAGTTTGCTTATTTCTCTTCACAGAAAAATTAGGATGTGTTTAGTTAAAAATTTGCTAAGTGTGTATCTTGAACTTTGAACATTAGATTCAATATCAAACATCATCTTTTGGAATTATCAACAATGATTGACAAGGAGCTCCATAGCAAGTTTTACTTTCAGTTTTGTGGCAATAAGCTAACAAAATTCACTCTGTTGTGAGCAAGAGTTCCATTGAAGGAAATTAATGGGGTTAATATCACACAAACAGCTTTTTAGTACTTCCTTAGTCCCTCATCTGTTTGGCTCCCCAGTTTAACCACTTTACATCTCTACCCCTGTCTCCTTTATCCTGTCCTTCACTGCCTCTCCTTTTTACCTACATGTACCTACCCAAAATGTGTAACAATGTTTTACAATGTACAACAATTCACAAGTTACCTGTTGCAATGACCCTGTGACCCCCTGCCAGCCTGCCCTGATACACATTTATTGTTACACCTTTTTAGCGCTGCCATGCACTGGACATGTACATGTAAACACACAAACACAATTGCCCTAAAATTTAAAGAAATAAAACAATGACCTCTTCTGTAAGCATTCATTCTAAATATTGTCATTTTCGATGATTTTTCAAGTTACTGTAGTTTGAATTCCATGTACTTTAAATCAAATCAACTTCCAGGTCATCCTATACATGTACAGTATGTACATTGTACCAAATCATAGTTTTTATATTACAAAACATGTATTACCTCCCGCCTGACATGCTATGCCATAGAGAACATTTTATGGACGTTTTGGTCAATAAAGAAAGAGAAAAACACTTGTGGCATTCATTTCAGACATTTTGTAATTTTTGGATAATTTTTCAAGTAGCATATGTTTGAACTACTTTTACTCCACCGCCGGGTTGACCCATACACATGCAGAAATCGATTCAGTGTAGAGTTGGTTTATTGCTAACTCCGGCCTGGCGTTTCGTTCAATTAAGGATGATTTACAGTCGTAAGGGTGGGTAAATAAGGAAACAAAAAACATGAACCTCATGCATAGGTATTAATTAAAGAAATTCTTTGTCATTTTTCCATAATTTTTGGAGTAAAATCGTGTGAATACTGTTGCAGGTGCAGTTGATTATACCCCCAGTCTGACAAGCTATACAAATGAGGATATTTATGATCATTATTGTTCATGAAAAGATAAAAAAATAACTTCCTTCTGTACATGTACATGTACCTCCAACTACATGTACCTCTGGCTACATGTACCTCTGACTTTTACCAACACCCTGTTTTTACAGTGGTGCACAACGTCAGTGTAGTGCTATAAACCCATTTGATTGACATTTTTTGCAAAGGTACATGTACAATGTAGGTCTTGTATGACCTTTTGTCTGTAAGGCACTATGGGTAAAAAGGCCAGTCTAAGTAATCAGAAATAAAGGAGGGCACCCTAAATATAAGACTCTTAACATTTCACATCATGGAAATGCAGTCAAATACGGTAGGCCTAGGCTAGCTGTTTAACCAAGACACTAGTAAGGTTACACATTGAAAATACACAAAAGTTGCCATGATTGATTGGTTTGGTTTTTCTTCCAATTAATACATTTTGTATGGGTAGTCCTTAGCTCAGCCTCAGGTTGGACATTGTCTTCATTAACCATTTACACTACTTCAAGAACTGTAAGGTTTATACAAATCTTACAGTTCTTAAAGAAGGTATAACGCCCATATCCAAGTTAAGACATTTCCTATTTTGCCGTCACACAAAACTGTCCTTTTTCAATTGAATATTGGGCAGTTTCACAGGAATGTTGCAAAAAAGTCTATTGATAGGTCCAAAATGAAAAAGTATCAATAAACCGTGTTTGGCTATTGTAAGTGTATGAATAAAGGTAAAAGAAAATGTTAATTTCAAGGCCTAAACCTGGAATGTTTTAATTTTAAGACACTTTGCATTTGGCATTTCATAAACTTTGTCAACTGAAGGTATATATCATATACTGCTATTTCCACATTCCAGACATGTTTGGGGTTGCTTAAAATTGGTCATGTCTTCAACACTAATGCAAGTTACGCTGTAAAAAAACAACGCATATTTTCTGATATTTTGGGAAAATTAAGTTTT
>NW_019091700.1:161514-179294 GCF_001949145.1 Acanthaster planci | reverse complement strand
ATTATACTTTTTGAACTTCCTAGGGTCCGAGAATAAATGGCACAGAGCATCAATGTAGTCACTGGATTTCATTAGGACAACACCACATCCTTTGTCAGGTTTTAAAATAGCAAATCTTTTTCTCAGTTCCTTAAGAATGCGGACACGCTTAGCATCGGTAGCAAGCTGGCGGCTGTCGAAGTCCAAAATCTTTTTTTACTCTAATAATATTATTAAGTTTTTTACTTTTTTACTCTCATTTTTCTTAAAACACCACCTGTCATGCCTGTCATTTCAGCTAATTCAGAAAATCATGCACCCTGCTCACTATATTCTCCTTTGTCCAAGTGCAACATATATGGGAGAACAGATGAAAGAATTCTTTTCCTAGGTTACTGCATTCAAGAGTTATGGTGGCCTTTCTTGATGCAATGAAAACAGTTCATTTTGTTCAGGAAAGGACACAATTTTAACATAATGCTACCTTCCATCATGTTTGATCCTATAGAGCAACATTTTGAGAAATTTTCTCATAAAGCTAATTAGATGGACTGACAGGACCAGTATAATCACTTGAACATGTTTTGCTGTAAAAGTACAAAATAAAACTGGTAAACGTGTGATATGGTCCACATACATGTACATGTAATTACATGTATGTTACTACGCACGTATAAATCCACAAACTACACATACAGAAATACCAAAAGTACAAGAGAGTAAAGCACATGTATATGTTCGAGAATAATAGTTTTAAGAAGTTGGGAGTTACATGTACATATTGTGAGGCAGATAATTTTGTACCTTGTTATGCTCTAGCTAGCTGCTGTGTACATGTGTTCAGGAATGGACACAATATTTAACAAGGTGTAGAATATCATGAATAGTCGCTCTCCTATACATGTAGATGTAATAATGAAGTAGACTGAAGTAATGGCTATGGAGGCCATCAGTAGAATGATTTACTAATCATGTGATGGTAAAACCACAACTTTAAAACAGTGACATAAGTACTGATGTTGGCCTATGGGAACCCCAACAAAGAAATGCATACGCATGAATACATAAACTGTGCAGGAACAAATTATTTGCGCGATCATTTTAAAGATTGTCAACCTAAGCAACTTAACTTCTGCCATGAACTTTCAGATAAAATTTTTTAAGAACTTCTTTAAAATACAGAAATCAATTACATGTATGTTTAGAACAAGATACCCATTCCAACACTTTCCTACAATAATCACTGTGCATGCTGCTGCACAGTATGCTGTACTTCCTTTTATCATGTCTATGGCGGTATGGATTCCATAAATTTCCTGAAGAGTAGCACCCTCATCAATTTAGCTACAAGTGTCATGAAGTTTTGATTCTGATAACTAGCAAATACCACTTCAAAATTGTGACACAAGACATTAAATTATCGAAGCTCTTTTAACCCTAACCATGCTGAACCCAACAAGGTAATGCAGGATTTCAATAGTCCCTGGGGGTAGGGTTAACAATGTTTAATGTGGTAACTACTGTAAGTAATTTCAACACACAAACATAACCCTCTACACACTAACCTAGTGTGTCACCATAACTGTATTTGTATATTTCTCTCCTGAAATCTGACAAACATTCTAACATGTAATTCAGTCTGACTTTGTTGTTACATGCTCTGAATTCTAGAAAGTAAACTCTTTTAAATTCACAACCAATGAAATAGCTGTGAACACAGAGCGTAATGTTTAAAACCTGTGTAGGTAGATGGTTTTAAACTTGTTCAAAAGATGTCCTTTCCTGAACACTCCAAAGCTTGTCTAAAACAGTAAATCTTACTGAAATTAGGTCAAACTGATGCATTTATTTTGTGAATGGGCCTCTATGAAACTATAAATCAGCCAATTTCTGACAAATATTTGAATTAAGTGTGAATTAGATGGATAATTGATATGGGCATATATTACTCATATTATGTGGACATAATGCTCCAGTAAATGACCCCCAAAACAAAATACAAGCATTTTCTGGCCAATTAATTGGTTTTAATTTTAAAACACAAACACTACAGACAATATAAGCATACATGTACATGTACACTTCATCAAATTTAAGCAACAGTGGCTTAACTGGATACTCTGTTGAACTAAATGTTCAGGAAAGGACAATGAAGTTTAATGACAATGCCATGACAGCAAGCATGATTCAAGTCTGATTTCTTCTATAGTCTGTTTGATCTTGTAAGTCTACATGTATGCCAAGCTACCAGTTAATGCCCCCCCCAAAAAAAATTACTTTAAACTTTATGCAAATCATGGGATGCCATGTTCAGGAAAGGACATTTTTAACTAACGTTTGCATGGCATATTCATGAGCATTTATATCTTATTTACTTTGATCACTGCAGTACAATATTTTTATATCAGGTTACCAGAGTGTGTAGCATTGTGTTGACAGGTAATGAGTTACATTTCATTTCTTTTCATTCTGGAAGAAATACCATGTTCAGGAGAGGACATTTTGAAAAAAAAATTAACTAACAAACTAATGTCTCACTCAAAACAGTGTAAAAAAAACGGTCGGCCAATTCCAAGGAAATTTGGTATACACCTTCTTGGAACATATCTCAATGTCCACGAGAGACCAGGCAGTTCTACTACTATTTGATTTTATTTCACATCAACTGCAGTTTCTAGAAAATTTGAATGAGATTCCAAATCTTGTGTTTAACACCTGTTTTACATGTAGTTCATATCTTGAGAATCATCAGTAGGTGTTTATTTCCTAAATGTATTGAAAGAATGCCCATTTCATTGACATTTAATTTTTTTTTTGTTTTTCTACTTTTTAAAGGTCCTCATCCAAATGTCAGAAGATATCAAAACAAGAGATCTGGACCAATAACCATTCATTGGGCGGTAATTCAACAGAGTTGCCAACAGTGATAGTTAAACTTGGAATACAAAGAGTTAAATAAAGTGATCTTTGTAACATTCACCCGTGTCCAGTGTAAGTTATTAGGTAAACATTCAAATTTACATTTACATCTGTACTAATTATTCTAGAACAATTTCAAGGTTTTGCTCTTGATACATGTACTCTTTGATCAGCTGATAACTACACACATCATCATCATCCTTATATACATGTATCTACATGTACCGAAATTTGCGGAGATTGTTCAAGTGATAGCTTTGTGAATTACTTCACACATGGGTACTTTTTATACTTAGTGTTTCGATGACCACTGTAGCGTGGTGTAGGATAATTCAGGTTGTGCACCTTGCAGGGGATGGTAACTAGCGTGCTCTTTTATCACAGGTATTGAACTTGATTTGTGAAACTAGTTCTTGATGTTCATCTAGCTACGGTTGCCAGGCTGTGCCATTACTTGTTTACATCAGATGTTTAAAGTGCATGTGCTTTTCTTTTTTGTTTACAGTAAATCTACCGGTGTCACATCTAAGCTGAACACTCAAAGTGTGAACTTTGAGTGTTCAGCTCAGATGTGACATGGATTACTGCAGTAGTAATCACTTTGTGCCTTTCACCATAAGTCATTCTATCTGGTATTCTTGTTCCTTAACCCTAATCATTCTGAATCCAACAAGCATTATGCATGAGTCTCTTGAATCATATGAAATCAGTTAAAGAGGTTTTTGTTTTTGCTCTTTACTACATAAAAAGGTGCTGTTCACATTGCTTGATATATTTCTGTTCACATGAGAAGAAATACCTGAAGTGTGACTTAACACTCATTTTGTTGTGACAGGTCACATTTTCCATCCATCATATCTCCCACAACATAACTTTTGACTGACTTGGTTTTTAAGTGCAGTATGTGAAAGTTGGATAGTTATATGATGATATTAAATTATTTTTTAAGAAACCATTTGACATCAGGTTAACTGTTGGTGCAAAATTCACAAGTAAATTCATAGAACAGACGTTTTTTAATAGATTTGTCATATGCATTCATTGTCAGGAAGATTACAGCACAGTATTCAGTTTTCACACTGTGGCGTAAATGTAGATGGAGAAACATCCCTCAGGGCTAGCAACATCCAGTTCCCTGGCCCCATGTCAACCCCATATTGAGACCCCTATATGTAGCTTCACCACTGATTTGTAGTAAGAGATTAATAAGAAGAAATGGAAAACAACTGAAAAATACAACTAAAGAAGAACACTTGAAAACACAGAGTACATGTGTGCTGGAAACAACAAACCAGAAAACCACCTTAAAACAGCAGAAAACTACTAATAAAAATTGAAAATACACCAGAAAACTACCAGAACAAACCAGAAGCACAAAAAATTGGAAAACTCTTTAAAATGCAGTAAAACACCAGAAGAACACTCGCAATTACCAAAAACCCCAGCAAACTATTGAAGAACACAGAAAAAATAAAAAACCAACAAAAATCTACAAAATATGCCAAACTACCAGAAAACTTGTGAAAACTACCGAAAACCTCCTGATAGCTATACCTGAAAACACCAGAAATTTATTGAAAAACATTGAAATATACTGGAAAAACACCAGAAAAGTACTGGAACACACTGGAAACTTTCCAGAAAAGACCGAAAATACCAGAAAACAACCAAAATCCCAACAATGGAAAACTACTGGGAAACTCCGGAAAACTAATGGAACACAACTGTAAAACTACCGGAAAAATAAAACAAAAACAGAAAACAGCAATGTGGTAGTTTCACCCTTTTGGAGTATTCATAAAGACTCACTCTTTTTGAGAATAAAGTGTTTCACTCTTGTATTTAGAGAATAGTGAAGATTTTGAAAAATGGTCGAAATCTGTCTACAATTTGGCATGCATAATTCTCTCCTGAAAAAAGATGGCTACGGCATTCATCACTTTTAGAAATACATGCAACCTTTCTTTTATTTGCAGAGGAAGGGTGGGTCGAGCATTTCATAATTAGAAATCAATTCGACCCTCTGTTTCCGAAAAAGGGGATCATGGGTTACACCCAGGCATACACTTTTGAAAAGAGGGTGGGGATTTCATCAAGTATTAGAAAAAAACGGCAGTTGAGTATCTTTCTGTTTAAATGTACCTACAACCCTTTCTGAGAAAAAGGGCTTCAGACAAGGCATCAAGGCCTACGAATGAATGATTATTTTACAAAGCTATAATCTTCAGAGTAATGATGGATGAGTACAGTACATGTATATCTCCTGATTATATGGTGTCTTCAGTGTAGGCCTACATGCACCTATCTCTGCAATAAAATGCCCTTTTTGCAATAGTCGTTATTCAAAGATTTTTTTATGCTAGGCTACTCTGGCCTGTTACAAAACAGTAACAATATTATGAGACTGAGACAAATTGTAGTTGTGTTGACAAAAAGAGGCTGGTTCCATGTGGCGCTTACAGGTTCTGTTGCATGAACCGCAGAAGAGTTACGTATATTTTTGAAATCACATTATTTATTATGCAACAATTAATCTTTCACAAAGAATACTGCATACAATTTTATTAATAACCATAAGTTAACAGGCTTTTATTTTATTCTTGTTGACATAAACTGATAACTTTCTATTAAAACTTAATGAATAGTGATCAAATGAATGAAACTAGATGACTGTAAAATCCATTTAACTCTGAGATATTCGGCAGTGCTTGAAAAAGCTGAAAATTTTTCAGAAAGCCCTCTTTTCTGTTGGCAAGTGAGTGAAAAAAATGTCTTTTAAAACTGAAACCTCATTAGGGGTTTTTCTTTAAGCCATTTTTGCATGGCAAAATTGCATTGCTGATTGCGAAGGATACACTGTTTCAAGGTTGAGGGTAAGACCTTGGGTTATGTTCAGCCATGCATAAATTCAGGCCCATATTTTGTGAAATCCTCAATACTGCTCCAGGGTACATGTATTATTCAAACTGCCTCAACATAATGAGAGGAACTGCCGGAGGATTTTGAAGCACTGAGGCAGTGGGCATCCCTCCACAGAACATATTCAAGAAATATCGAAGAATATTTGAGGACTGAGGCTGTACCCAGTTTTTTTCACGGGGCAATTGGAGGATTTTGAAAGATTAAGGGTGTATCCTAGCCAAAAGAGCCTAGGCAGTTAGGGTTAAAACATGCATGTAGACAAGTATATGAAGGTGGTTTTTATTATTAAAACCAGTTAATTGACCTGTTTGATTAGATGTACTTAATTTTTCTATTATGTAGAGATGCTAAAAGGTACAGTCCTTCAATCCGCCAAATGATCTGTCGTATGATCTTGCCTAATCAATCATTAGGCCAACAGCCAGTCTCACTTTCTTTCAAATTTGCAGTTGTGGGAGATTAATTCAAAGAGGAGTAGAAGTCTGAGAATTCATGTAGAATTCATGTACATGTAGATTAAAAAAACAAGAACAAAAAACACAAACAAATTCAAAAACAAATCCACGGAGAGGCCCCATTCCTTCAACCCTGACCACAGTAGTCATTAACTGGCACAATGGTAGATATTATTTAAGTTATCTAATCCAATTCCAAAGGAAGTAAGCAACTGCTGCGAAAAGGCAACAATTTGTACATTGCAGCCTTCTCAAAAACTTTGGGGAAGTAAATTCAACTGTGTGTTTGAAAGAGATTTGTATATTTGGTGGATTCGTATTGGCACAATTGCTATATGTATTAACCTCATAGTTGTGGGTTTATTCCATTGTTTCTGGTCATTTGGAATGTTTTCCGGTAGTTTTAAGGGTGTTTGTCTTGTAAGTTTGTGTGTTGTCATGTGTTTTGCACTGTTTTCCAGTACATGTAGTTTTCTGGCCTTTTTCAGCTGTTTGTAATGTTTTACTGGTAGTTTCAGTCATATTCCTGTTGTTTTCAAGTTACTGGCTGTTTCCTATTCAACGTCAAGATGACAATAAACATTCTTGTATGCTGAATAACCCTGACATTTCCTCCCCCATATTAAGTGTGGGTCGGGTCTAATAGAGAATACTTACCCAAACAGTCGCTACCTATGCAAATTTCCCATGTGTGAGTTATTTACTAGCTGAAAAGATTTGATCACCTGTGGTACACCCTGACCTCCCACAACGCAGCCCGGCCTTGCCGCCACAATCATCCTTCTTTTCGAAAGCGACTCAAAAGGTCGGCGCCAGAGTGGGGAGGACAGACAGGAGAGGACTGTTTGAGTAGGTATTCTCTAGTAGACACGACCCACATTTAACGTGGGGGAGGAGTCTACAGCGCTCTACCTAACCGAACAGTCACTGCATTGGCAGAGTAGCACCAGTCTAGGTGGAAGGTTGGCAACGACATATAATTCCAAGAATACACTATCGCATATAAACAAGGAAGAGTGTATACTGTAATTTTAAGAAATAGTGAATGAACTTCACATTGACTTGTCATCCGTCCGTCCTACAGGAGGTTCCTTTGACCTCTGCAATGCGGACAGTAGGACTGTCCTGCCATTTGCAGTGTCACTCTGCAGGACATCCCTCAAGTTACAGGAGGTAACGGGAGACTTCCAACATGCAGCTTTGCAGATGTATGCAATGGAAACATCTCAAGAGTAAAACCAAGATGCAGATATTGCTTTTACATCATGAACCCTGATCAATGTTGACTGTGTTAATCAGAGCTTAATGGCCAGGATGGATTAGCAAATCTAATCGCCGAAGCCATCTAACAGGCAAAAGTGACTGACACGGCTGGACGGCGTTGTGATAATGATAAGCGATGGGGTTATTGTCCCTGCCATACTACTGCTTCAGGACACAAACAGGGCACCAAAGTTTCACATCGCATTGTCTCCAGGATGTAAGGAGACGGAGAGTGCAAAACATCAGAAGAATCAGGTGAGGGCGTCTGGTCCTTCGTCAGGAAGCCAATTAAAGGAATGAGGTGAACACCGTGTGTCTCCCAACGTAGACAACGAGGAGAGTCTGTAATCTGCTATCTCCTCTGTAGGTAACCACTGTCAGAAGAAAGGCCAACCTAGCACTGGTACGCATAAGGGAGGCATCATTTAGGGCTCCAAGGAAGGACCAAAAGCATCCAGAGAACTTAGCTTTAGTGCTGCCAGTAGGTGCCAAGGTTCAGTTCAGGTTCGGTTCGAACACCGTTTAGAATTTTTTTGCCAAACTTCAATTCGGTTCGGGTTTGGACACATACACTCATGTATATACATGTATGTGCATACATACACCGTACAACGCACATTGAGACATCGAAGAGCAAGCTACAACTGTGCCGAATAGTACTTCCGTGTTTAAACTACGTTAATACAAGCAATGAATCTCCTCTCCATCCCTATCCACGAGCAACTTTGATGTGAACATAATTTTTTTCTAAACAGTTTCCCCAAAATTTGTTAAAATATCATAGAAAGTTACCGTTGGAGGTGTGACAGTTTCCAACTGTGTTTTGCTGACCAAAAGCAGTATATCTGGATCACGCTTGACTCAACAATTTTTCACAAAACAGATTCAACTGCCAAACCATGGCTTTTGATGTATTAGAAGAACCTTGGTATCACATCAGCATTCTTTCCCAGGACGGGCCCACGTGGCCAAAGGGGCAATTTTCCATCAGTCTTTTTAGAACAGATAACGGCATTGTTGTGTGAGATTTACAAAAAACTTACAGCAAAATTCCATCGCAATGTTTTCACACTACTACTTCAGTCAAACATGATCAACGAAAGGCCAGTTGGGCCCTGCACGAACCAACTCTTGTCGCGTGCTGGTGCGCTGCACTGGCCTGCCTGGCAAAATCAGTTTTCCCTCCAGAGTTGCCTTCGATTGAGCACGAGTCCAAATGTGATCAGCATCGAATCAAAATTAGTTTTGCATGGCCATTTATGGGGGCCTGGAAAGAGGGGGGGTCGATGTGCGGCTGCTCTATCATCCTGAGGAGAGTGCGTCCACCAGTACATTGTCGCACCCTGCCATGTGGATGTCTGTAGGTCAACTGCATGATCCCTTGTCCTTTCTGTTGATGTGGCTTAGGTTGGTGGAGCGAAAGAACAGGCAAGAATGCCACAAGACTTACTCAAAGACAGAGATGACATTATCATCCAGAGCCCCTACATGTAGCATGACTGTAGTGAGGTCTGGACAGAAAGGAGAGCTCTCTCTTCACATTCAAGGAATTTACCTCGATAAGAGGAAAAGAAATGAAATAGGTCTGAGACTAAGACAAAGACTTCACGTAACCTACATAAAGCAGATTTCAGTCTTTAATGAGCAAGGAGTTCCTAACGAGAGGCTTCCTAAGTCGGATGCATAAGTTGTCTTAAGTGGCAGTGTTTAACTCCAGAACATGCCGAAGGGTGTTGAAAACGTTCATGACAAATTGAAGGTTAAGTCATGTCCCGTACCCGGCATGGTTGCAAAAGATTAGCAAAATTTCTTCCAGAGGGCCCCTTGGGGAAACTCCGGATTATGGGTGGCCAAGGGGTGTGTAAAAACCCCTGTGGCTTGAAGATTATTGGGTTCGGATGCCTGGGGATGTGGACTGAAGAGACGCACCCGTGGGTCTGCGTCATGATGGTGAATTCACTGGGCAGAATTAAAAAAGATGGGAAGACTGCCTGGAAAACGCTATTTGCTCGTTCCTGTCTGGGTGCCCAGTGACGTAGTCTTGAATGCCGGTAGGTTTAGACCTGTAGCGGTCATTAGAGATCACCAGGAGTGGACAGGCTTGCCTGTGGCCTAGGTGGGCCTACCGATGGCAGCAAAGGTCACCCTAGAAGGCTGTGACGGAGTCTCCGGATTGGGTCTGCACACTGAGGGTGCATTCACCAGGGCAGCAATCCGGGAAGTTGGCCCGGAACGTGCTACTGTCTGGATTACGTCTGGATGCCCACAGAACTGATATGTTGGAGGCTAGGGCATCTGCGTGTAACAGCTTCCTGGATAAGTATGGCCGTGGCTCATGTTCATCTGAGGAGGGAGCCTGATGGACTACCACAATTCATGTATAGTCTAAGACAGATAAGAAGAGCATTGATAATATAAGGTCATATTTATAACAGGGAAAATTCTTATTTTGGGGGTCTCAGGTATTTGTTTTTCTTTGTTTCCATAACTGATAACATAAGGCATTTTTGAAGTTCCAAGGACCTTGTTACAGCAGTGTTCCACTACAGTTGTCTGCCGTTCTTCCGCAAGGCCCAAGATAAAGGGCAGGCGATGAGGAGATGCATGGCATGCGTAAATTACCCGGCATTGTACATGTATACACTGGGGCCACTCCAGATTACAAGAAGGAGCGGTCCGATAAGGCGAAGAGTCTACTTCACACCTGGGAGCCCCGTAGCAAGAGCAAGAGTACGAGTAGCAAGAGTATCTGAATGCGGAGACTCAAGATGTGGGGTGGTCGGTTGACTGGCACAGGCGTGGTCAATGTCTTCCAAGGGAAGGGAGGCTGACGGAGGACCGAGAACCGCAAACATGTTTCATCTGCAGATAAAATCGATGTCATCTTCAACCAAAGACATGTTCACCTGCTTGGACTGAAGTAATGCCGTGCTATAGTCAGAACCAAGTGTGCCCCGTAGATTGGTGGGTGGTTAAGCATAGGACCATCAGGTTGGAGCAGACTCTGACGCTTGCCAAGCTCTGGCTAGAGACTAGAATACTCCGCATACATGTAAATGATCAAGCAGGAGTTTGGGAAAAATTGGTAACAGAAAATTCCAGTCATGCTGTCATTCAGACAAGCCGTGACTGATGTCCTCCTCTGGCAGAGCAATCGACGGCAGGCCGAGCACTTGAACGATGTCTCGCTCAAGGAGCCGGAGGCAGCAATCAAATGGAGTGAAGGCACTAATGGAGTCAACTTCGTTGCTGGTTGCCTGGTCAGGAACAGGGCAGTCCCTTGGAGAGCGGCCTGCTCCCACAGGGGAATGCCTGGCTGGTGCGATTCTGGTGAGGAACCCTGCCCGGTGTCAGAGGGCGGAAGGGGCTGGTCCACCATAGACGGCGTCCGGGATGGTGGAGGCTGGTGGCGGTCTAATGCAGAGGCAGCAAGCGATGGAGGTCAGAGCTTCATTGATGGACTGGAAGGCTGACATCCAAGCCACAGAGGTATGTTCATGGTGGTCAGGACTGTGCTTCCTCCTGGGTTTCAAGGAATGTGATAAATAAGAGGAGCGCCTGTGCTTACCTTTCCCGGTGGCAGGCGACCCGGTGGCAGAGGTAGCAGACGGGGCCGAGGAAGGCAGAACGCCCAGGGCACATTCCTGGTCAAGGTCAGCGGAAACTGTAGAGGTCCGATGATCCAGTGATGCCCAGTTGAGAGCCCGAGCCATGGATGGGCTGCAGTGGCTTGCAGCCCTGGTGGTGGGCAGCCCGGCGGCAGAGGTAGCAGACGGGGCTGCGGGAGGCGGAACACCTGGGAGGCGTTCCCGGTCAGAGTCAGCGGGAACTGCAGAATTCCGGACAGAGGGACCAGGGGAAATGAGGTGCAATGACCCAGTGATGCCCAGTTGAAAGCCTGAGCTGTGGATGGGGCTGTGACGGCAAGGCCTTTTCCTCGTCATGATAGCCGGAGAAGACAGGGAGTATGACAGATCCTGACAGCGACACCTGAATTCAACCCGCTAAGTCCTGTAATTTATTGGTAGGGTAGACACAGGCATAGCTGGAATGAACATGCAGGGTGCACATACAAAAAAATGAAGAAAAGAACAAAAAATATACACGAAAAGAATACTCTTACCAGTAAATGGATGAAATCAAGGTAATACTTGATTTACAAAAGAAAGGAGATCAAATTGTGTTGCGTGACCCGGCGAGGGATTTAGAAGGACAGATTATATGCCAGAATTTGGAGGGTACATGAACTCACTGCAAGAGAGCTTTATTCACCAGACCAACAGAAACCCGGCGATAGAGGGCGTACTTCTATTTCTACTCAACAAATTGACACAGAACTGTGTAGTGAAAACGGAAGCTTGATAATCGAAGATGCCTCAGAAGGCACGTCCATTATGTTACGGGGCTGAGAAAAGAAGGACCATCATGGCGGCAGGGCTGCGTTGCATTGTGGGAGGTCAGGGTGCACCATGGGTGATCAGATCTTTTCAGCAAATATATAATAGCCGCTTCGGAAATTTGCATATGTAGTGACTGTTTGCGTAGGAGGAGCTCCATAGACTAGAGAAACTCTTCCTTGGTTTGGGGAGGTGCTAGCACCATTTATTCATAAATCTTCTTATATGTACCTCCTCTAACTATCTGCATACAAGGGTTTGCAAGCAAGTGAGCAAAAACACTCCTCGACAACATCCGACAACATGTCTCCCCGGCTACCCAACAGAGGTTCAAGAATGCAATGAACTACATGCAATTCAAGTGAAAATTTCTGCTGAGCTTATAAGCATAAAAACATCTCCCCCCCCCCTTTTTTTTTCAAAGGAGATTGTTTGGCCGAAAAATGGTAAGATTGTGGAAATATGGCCATGCAGGAATATCTGACTCCCTGGGATTAGGGGCTTCCATATGAAGGCAGAATCAAAAACATTACGTATGGAACACGGTTTTCAGTACCCAAGAAAAAGAGGGAAGCCATTTAAAAAATGGCCGGAAGTAGGCTTGGGAACCAACAATATAAATCATGCTGTGTTAGGAACCCCTCTCTCGTCATCTTTCATCAAACAGTGATTTGAACTGTACATGTATATTGATTTCTGTTTGAGAAATGGGTTTGCGGGTACACCAAGGAATCAATCTCTTTTGGACGACATGTTCTTAAAGCACCGGTTATTATAAACTCGACGTTTCGGCCTGTGTGCTCTGGCCATCCTCAGGAGAGTGTGCCGGACTGGAGTGGAAAGCTGGTTACATTGGTAATCCGGAAGCAGTGGAGCATGGAACAGGATTCGCAGGTTGTGTGACTCAGCGTGTGCCTTGTTGCGTGAAGGTGTTGGATCCTCGAATTGGTGGGAACCTTGGGTTCATGTATAGGGGACCCTTATGCCAAGGGGGGGGTGGGGGTGGCTTCGGGTAGAGAAGACCCTAACGCTTGGGTGTGGGGCATGGGTTTCGGGTATAGGGGACCCTAATGCCTGGGAGTGGGTGTCTGCTTTGATGCTAGTCGGAGGCACCAGTTGTTGCTGAGCTTGAAGCCGATGTCTTGGGGTACGGTGTTGTGCCGGAAAATTTTGGTGGCTTATCTGGCCAGTTCTGGATGGGGGCGATGAGTTTTGCTTTGTCCCAATTCGATGCGGTGGTCCGTGGAGTGTGCGTGTTTGATGATGGTCGACTTGTCCTTGTGGGTGTGAAGTGCAGCCTGCAGCTTGTTGGGTGCTGAATGATGTACTTTGATGTTGACAGACTGTAGGATGCTCCGGAGTTGGTGGGAGATGGGGCCCAGGTACGGTAGACATACTGTGGCAGTGGGGGGTTGGGAGGCTTCGGGTATAGGTGACCCCAAGGCCGTGGGTGAGGGGGTCTTCGGGTATACGAGACCCTAACGTCTTGGGAAGGGCTTGGAAAGGCTGATACATTGATAGCTGTTCATCTTGAGGGCGGATTTGATGTGATGGAGTTCTTGGTGTAGGTTGTTCTCGTCGCAGATCTCGTAGGCTCTGCAGACGAGGGTGCAGTTGATGGAGGTCTTGATAGCCGGGTGGTGGAAAGATCACTGGTGCGGGTACAGGTCGGTTTGGGTGGGCTTGAAGTGGACACAGTGATTGAGGGTGCCGTCTGGGTTTCTGGACGGTTGAACATCTGAGGAGAGGTGTGCGTCTTGTTCTTGTTCCATGGTGAACTTGATAGTGGGGTGTTGCTTGTTGAGGTACTGGAGGAATTCTTGGAGGTGATCTTAACCATGGGGCCATATGACAAATGTGTCGTCAACATAGCGCAGCCAAATGATGGGTTTGCGGTTGGCGGGGAGGAGAGATGATGTTTCAAATTCTTCCATGAAGATTACTTTTATAACCAGCTACCCACTCCAGTCCGGCACACTCTCCTGAGGACCGCCAGAGCACACTGGCCGAAACGTCGAGTTTATGTGACATCATGCTCAATAACTGCAGGGTTGATGTTGTCAAAAAAAGGGCAGGGTTTTGAGTTTCGAGGAAAATTATGAGGGGAAACTGTGAGTGTTTTAAAACATGACACAGGGTGAATTAAAATTTGCAGGGGCTAGTTTATCAGTAAGAAAGTCACATTTTCTCACAATTTAGAATTTGAAATTTTCAAAAAATGGGGTCAACGCAACAAAGAGAGTACTGCCTTTGTTTTTTTGTGGGGACTTGACACTTTTGCAAGATTAAAATAACCAAAAACTGGGGGATCCCCAAACATGCCAAGTATACAATCCCGAAAACGATAAAGAGGTAGATTATAAGATTATAGAGACGTCTAGGAAGTCTATGGTCAGGGAAACACACTTATCACATATCGGTTGGACCATTTTGGAAGGGGGGGGGGAAGCAATGGCAAGGCCCGCAATACACACTGCGTTGTCAAGCTAGCTGTTAAGGCACATTTACAATGTTGTGAAATACATATTTCTACTTCAGGGAGTGATCATATTTTGCGAAGAAACATATGTGAAGTTCTGGGACAAATAAAATGTATGTTTTCCATGTAATTCAGGGATTTACCTACTGCAAAATGGTCACGCCAATAGATTAGTGAGGTTCCCTGACCACAGATTTCCCAGATGTCTCTCTAACGTTAACGTACTAACACAAGAGTTCAAAAGGTCAAAGTTTGCCACGCGCAGTGACCTCTGTGCGTTCTGGAGGACAAGCACAGCTGCAGCTGCATGTTCACAATACATAGCTACATGTACATGTACATGTAATATATGTGCATACAATATTCCACGCAGTGTCATACTCTCAGAAAAATTGACAGTTACATGTACATGTATGTATGTGCCCGATTAAACTTTTGGCCAAAGAATATATACAACACAAACATACTGCCTTTCAAATAAGAACATCAAAATGTGACTCTTTATTGCAGGTTTTGACAGATTGTGTAGATTTTTTGTGCAGACCTAATGGACACAAAGGCAGTTCCACCATTATGGACATTACATTTGGACACAGGTTTTAAACTTTGGTAATCAATTTGACTGACTAAGAAAACCACTTGAATGTTTGCTTGTGGTAACATATAATGTTTTTTTTATCAAGCAGTATGCACATTAATAAAATCATAATTAGTTATTGAGCTATTAACATCATTAACAAGCGTCATGGACATTACGCTAAAAGGACAAAGGTATTGTGACCAACATAATCATTACAAAAACTCTGTGAAGTTAGAATCTGTTTTTGTTTCAAATGGGTTTAATACTGTGAGGTAGGAAACAGTCAAAAAGCAAAACAATAACACTAATTAGAATGGCTCTTCACTCTCTCATTATAAGTCTTAAATAGGCATCATGGACATTACATTTGTTTGTCCTGGACATTATGCGTCCAAATTTTCCACACTCAACCCACAAATAAATGAAGCAAAATGTGCCTGGAAAACAAGTAATACAGCCATGGACCCACAGTATCATTAGCAATCAAATTGCAGCATATTTGGGGAAAATTGTTCGTTACTTGTGATTTGCTGAGAAAATTAACTCGGTCAATTTTTGTACCTACATGTAGGAAGCCTACTTGTAAATGTACAATGTACATGTACATGTATGTGCATTTAACCTTTGAAGCAGAACTTGTCTTGGAATGTGAAACTGAAGAACAACACAAAAGAGGTACACGCACACTGTACACGCACACTGTACACGCACACTGGACATGCACACTGTACATGCACACTGTACACGCACACTCTACACGCACACTGTACATGTAGGTTTTTATTTCAAACGATCCAGAACTAGGACAAATTCAGAATTAAGAAAACAAAGTTCTGTATATATATAATCTCTCTTGAAAAAAGAACAAAACTAGCCCTTTATGCAAACCACACATGTAAATATATGGCCAAAAAAGGACAGTCCCTGTCCACCTTACCCTGTGCACGGTTGCACATGTAAAAATATTGCATGCAAATTGGCATTTTGAGCGGCCATCATGCATGCATGCCCAGTGGAGACCATTTGGAAAAGACATGTAGTGCTGCACTTTTAAAGAGTACATGTAGCCTAATTTATGCAACACAAAAGCTATCCTTTTCATGCAACAATCAATGAAAATAAGAATGTTCCCTGGGGATTAAGAAACTAGTTAGCTGCATTGCGTCATGAGGGAGTGTAGGTACCATACCATGTGTTTGTACATAAAATGGTCCAAGCATATATACATGTACGTCACAAGTACTTGTCATGATTAAATTTGGGGGAAAAGTAAAAGTTAAGAAAATTGCTTTCTTCGAGTCCAGAGGGTGCCGAGGCCAAAGCCAAGGCCAAGTCATTGGGTAGTGAGGCCAAGGCTAAGGCTTTGAAAAACCGGTCTCAAGGCCAGCCGTGAGGTAAAGGCCGGCCTCGAGACCAACACTGATAAATAGACTACTCTGTTGTCTCAACAGGGAGTTTTGAAGCTGTAAGCATGATATGTAATGTCCAAATTGCATAAGGGTCCACTGCACTCAATACGGCAGACTTTGTACCAGTCAATTCAAGTCCTCATAAAAGGTCACAAAGCTCCTTGTCTCTGTTAACGATGATGCTGAGCTTGAAGCCCAGGATGCCCCCTAATTCTCACGTCCAACATCCTTCAAATTATCCCCAGCACCATCAATAGCCGCATCCATTTTCCTTTTATGTTTGACAGCTGAAGAGAAATCCACCTTATTTTATCCAGGGGAAGCTGTAACATCCTCCTTGGAGGGTGCCATCCAACAGGCCTTCACTTGCGTGACTGTCTTTTTCTCGCAAACACAAACTCCTGCATCTATCTCAAAAAGAAGTGTTGTAACATGTGTGCATACTTCACCGAATCCAGCTTTGCAGTCACAGTGGGTACAACATATCTGGCCATCTGACCCAGGGTGGCAATGCCTTCTCTGCTATGGACTGTGAATACATCACCTATAATAACCACAAATGAATCAATGATTATTTCAAAGAAGGCTAAAATTTCACATACTAACTTTGAAACATACAGTGGCCCTGGAGGTATTTACTCACAAGAAACAGTATTTGTTTAATTTGTTATTAGCTTTCTCCTGTAACAGGATCTCCACACTGGCTATTTTTCTACCAAACTACACGTATACATTTCAATACACAGAGGTACTGGACAAAAATTGGTACATGTAAACATGGAGGAAGGACACGGGAGGAGTTTGAACTGCCCGAGCTATAACATCCGGCCAAATACCGCTTTCTGGCATACCCGGTATGTCCATAGCCAGAGCGCAGCGCACGCCTGCTACTCACCACCTGTTTTGCAACCATAAGCCCTCTTTGTACCCTATGATCGTCGCCGCAATTTTTCACTAGTAATCTGCATCCCTAAAACGTTGTGTACTGCAGTACAGGAAGTTGAATATTCATACCATCGTTGGTACTTGATATGATCCGACAACAACATCAAATTTAGTGCTTGCGTAGTTGCTTTTACTAGGCTGTGTACCCGAAGTGTTCATGTGCAGTTGTTGCCCTTATCGAACGCTTTCTTCTGGACTTCTTTTAGGAATAAATAGCCAAGCTGTTTGTAAGATTTTGTGTTTTGTTTGAATAATTTTTATTATGGCATTTGTCCAAAGGCATATTTTATGAGATCTCACGATCACTCCCTGTGATGAAATAGCGCATTTTGTCCCTAATGAACTGAGCTTTCCAGAAGTAGTGAAGATTTTGATGGCCAGTCTTAGCCAAATTCGTACCTAGTTTTTGAACACTGATGTATTGGACGGAGA
>NW_019091700.1:102688-160910 GCF_001949145.1 Acanthaster planci | reverse complement strand
CCCTGCTTGTCTGGCTAAGATGCAGGCAGCACTAAAGCATTTTTGGAATGTTTTCCATTATTCATCAGACGCGGCCGCGACCATCATTGGACGCTTTGAAGTGCGTGAGTTACAACTCCTTCTGTGTCCTTCCTCCATGATGTAAACAAGTAAAGTCGGAAGAGACCCAAGAGGCCCACACGAGAGCAATAGAACTTGGAGGTAGCAAATAAGAGCAAAGGGTTGCTAATATTTGGCCTGACTGGGCTTGTACGTTTGATGACCTTCCAACATGTCCAACAATGACAGAGTACTTAGACTGAATTCGAAAAACTTACCCGTCCACTTGAAGACCACTTAAAGATCTGGTTGTTTTGGTGAGGTGTATGCACTGGTGTTAAACAGCCAACCATTGGCAAACTGATTATATGCCTCCAAAGACTTGTACGCCTGGAAGTTTTTCACGGTATATGGACTCGGTGTTGATATCCTATAGGACATTATGTCCATTGAATTAATCTATGGAAGACGATCGATGTCGCGTGATTTCTAAATGTTAGCAACCAAATGTGGGTTACTACCGACCTGGAGATCTTCTTCTATAACGGGCACGTTCTTCTGGTGATAAATTGATTGCATACTTTGACAAATCACTATTCGATGCCTGAACTGGAGCCGAATTTTGTGGAGCTTTGCTAGCAGCCATGGCAAACATAAGTGCAGTATGCACGTGAATACATATGCTTAAACTGATACGCGCTTCCAGCGCTGCTCAGCCGTATGTAGCATGGGACCAGCTAACCTCCAGAACGCTGCTTGTCTTCCAGAAGACGTTGCGGGGCAACAGGCCCGTGACCCCGACGGCTGTGCAAGTGCACTATACATGTACATGTACAAAATCTTAATGAGTAGACAGAGTTATTGGGACTGGTATCCAAAACAACATAAATATTCATTATGCCAATACACTGCGTCTGTTTTTGTCATATCCCTAACAGTTCCAAATCCTCCAATTTCAACACAATTTTACATACACTTTTCAAAACCCCATAGTGTCACCATGTAAGCCGAGTGTGCTCAAAAGTCACACGGGTTATAGACCCGTAAACAGGGCCTGACAAATACTCGACAAAAAAGCAACATTTTTTCCTCTAAACGAGGAAAAGACGAGTTTTCTACAATTAGCAACCTAGCAGATAGTTTACACCGTAAGTAGTGAACATAGGCCTACCAGTGCAATTTCAGCTCATAAAATCAAGCGGATGTTTAGTTATGCCCCCAGATATCCCGGATAAATTTTGCAAAAGAAATCCCTATGAATCGGGACAGGGCCCAGTACACGACGGAGGAGTATTCGTCGGGCCCTGTTTACGGGTTAGTGACTTTGAGTTCTCGAAGTAGCCCATGATGTAGGCCCTACCTCTAAATTTCTGCTCAATTTCTTCAAGTGTTGGTTCAGTTTTCCTCTGTCCCTCGGATGATCGGGTGGACAGGAGACTGCTGGATCAGTACACTCCGGACACGGTGTCTGTCAGCGGAAATCAGTGGAAAAATACCTTTTCCTCCCTACACGACTTAGTACATGTACATACACAGCACCGTACATGTACATTTGTACAGTACAGTGTATAATGGCTACACTACAAATACAGGTCAGAAAGAGTGCGCCACCACGTGGTACATGTGCGTCATTTGAGGGTAGAGACCAAAGATAGCGCGGCGTTATACTATCTTTGGTAGAGACCATAGACAATTATAAGAAAACTTTTATGTCTATGGTAGAGACTAGCTCATCACGACCCGAGCAGAAGATACCTTACTAAAATCGTCTGTCTCTGTCAAGGAATCCAACAACTGAGGAAAATTGTGCCTAATCCAAAGCTCCGTATAAAACTGACAGGTGTAGCCTTTAGGCTGGGGACAATATGGTGATGCGTTTTGAATCAGTGACTAACACCGTCAGAACACAGTTAACTGCAGAAGTGCTAGATTCCCGTAATGCTAGTGTAACGGGGGGAAATGGCACATTGTGAGGGAACCCATAAAACAACAGAACAAACTCTAACTAAACCAAGGGTCTTGAGGGAAAAGTAGCAGAAAACTGGCTTACAAAAGCACCTGTGTAAGAAGTTGCCAGCTCTGCCACACGAGCACCACTGTACTGTATTCGAACGTTTAATTCACTGTTTCATTTTAAGACCGATTCATACTTGTTGAGCAAGCATCAGTGAACACGAAGTTATGACGTCAGATCAAATATTATTATTTGTTTTGCAAATCCGTAACAATTGAACACATTTCAACTCGAGCGAAACTTAACTGCAAAGGATTGAATGCTGCTTCATACTGTGGGTATGTTGTGCCCCAGACTTACACTGTGTCCGGATGAGACGCAATTAGGCGTACTCTGACTTCATTAAACAAATAAACCCCATGCTCTCTGGTATTAAAGGCAGCCATTTATGTACCGTGAAGGTCGACAGAGCGCAGTACGGGAAACAACTGCCGTTTACAACTATTGGGAAACAGCATAATGCACTTTAAAAAAATAACAAAATAAGGCTATCTAAAACTTATGGGTTACAAGGTCTGCATAAAAGTGCATTAGACACGCTTCGGTGTACTGATGTCAAGCTATAAGGTTAACGCAGACGACATGTTCGTTTACCCGCAGTTGACAAGGTTTTTTTTTTCTGTGGCTTATAGGACCTACTCTCAAGGAAGTTTCGGGAAAGGTTTATATCTGTATTGACCCATATGCACAAAAATTAAATTATGTCGCCACCAGCCATTTAGACAATGTTATACATTTCAAAAAAGAAATTTTTTTCAGCTACTGGCCCGTAGTGAGAGTATAAACACATAGAAACATTTATGCACGATGGGAAGGCCAGCGTAGTTCCCGGAAGCGCGCCATCAGGGGTCATCTTTCAGGCTCTATACGTGAACTTCATTATGCACAGTCTTTGTGGAATTATATACATTCATACATCAGACAACACTTCTGTTTCTTGTCAAGAGGATAATCTCCGAACTAGTAATAAAATAAGAGTAGAGCCCATGCATGTATGAGACATCTGCAGTGCATGGATGGATGGAAGCGCTGGACTGTAGGTGTCAGCCAAGCCATAAACAGGATTACAATGGACATTGCGGATGACACAATAAATGGTTGAACATAGTTACATGCAGTTGCATTGTGGGATTTGTAATTTTCGTTTTACGTTAGCGTTGAAACAAGTGCGTTCCAAGTCCTTTTGGCAATTCAGCCAACTATATGAATACAAATAAGCAGTGCATGGTAACCATGTACGGCGATCTAGGCGGGGTCTGCGTTTCTTTGTGCTTTTGGTGAACCGAATTCGAATGCGCGCACTACACCTCAGAGTTAAAAATAACGTCACAGTTCAGTAAATTTAGTTTAGGTTGCACTTTTTGGGCAGTGCATAATGAAAAAAAGGCAATTTACATTAGCAGTACCCATTTGGCCACTCAAATTCGTCATATCTTCAATGTAGGATGTGTTGAAAATGACACTGTCCCGTATGGAAACGAATTTGAACTCCTGAAATCTACTGTGCACCAAAGGAGTCAAAACAAAGAGCAAATTTTGCTTTAAATCAGCCACCTGGATAGGAATTTCAGTGCTATTCCTACGGATTTGAACGGCAAAAACCTACATAAGAAGACATGTCTACTCTGTCTCCACCGTGTTCTCCAATTTGTGTTCTGTTTTTGTTTGTTTTCATTTAAATGACCTGTTCAAGAAAACAACAGCGGCGCTTGAGGAGGGCAACGTGATGCTGTATGCTGTGCATTTCTGGTCAACATAACCTTTTTCTCATGTGATGATGGCTAAGTCCTCGGCCTCCCTCCCGAAAACAAACCACAAAATAAACAGAAAAATGCAAGAATATCATTTCCGGAGAAAACTGACCATTTTCTTATTAACTAACCCACTCGAAAGCGATAATGTTAACCTGTTTTTGTGTGTGTCTGTTTTTAATTTTGTTTTGACCTATTGTCTACGGTCTCGTTTTAGCAATGTTTTCACTCAGGTTTTGTCAGTAAATATGACGTTCAAACTGTCTATGTGTCTGGTTTCGATGAGCCAACACTGAAAAAAAAAATGATCAATAAAATGATCGTAATTTTACACACTCTCAGGGAAAATTTTACCAAATAAAATTCATTCACATATTGAGTAAATTTTATTGAAAACCGACATGCGGCATACGGAAGTGTGAGAATCTTTTCTGTGAGCACAAAGTGAGCGCAGTTTTAAATGAGCGACCAAACTAACTTACTGCCGTTTTTAAAACAGACACTTATTAATCAGGTTTTTAAAAAATGAGTTAACATCCAACCTGAGTAAAAGATTTACATTTAACTACTACTTTCCGGCATGAAAAGTCAGTTTTAACTGAGAACGGGTAACTTTATTTTGTAGACAAAGTTTCTTTCATTGCGTTGACTTTGAATTCCCTTATTTGTAACTTCATTCAACAGAAACGTCAGTACTCTGCTTCTCACTTTGGTTTTTCATCTCTGCCCCGAAGAAGAATTATGTCACTCATATCACATCGTCTGAGACACGATTTCGGTTCAGTGCGTCTTTAAATCCGACAAATACAAATCATGGCTGTCTGGGAGATTTTTCCAGTGAAAGTTGCATGGGGAAAATGCACGATAAATTCAGTTTTTGAAACCAGTTTTGCCAACAATTTACATTTCAGACAGTCCCAACTTCGAGATAGTGAAGTTTCATATACAAAGCCTGATAGGCTAGATAGACAGTCATAAATTTCTTACTAAGCCTATACAGGCTTAAAGTTAAGCATTATAAAATACAACTTGAGAAACTTTCTGAAACTAAAAAAGTGCAACTCACATTGCCTTCTGTTCCTTCTTCCAAACTTGATGTTGATCTCCAGTAATTCACTGCTGCGTTAACCTCAACCATTATTCTTTCCAAATTTATCCATTCCAAGTGTAGAATTCAGTTTTTCTTCGAAATCTGACGATTGAAGCACAAAAACCTCAACTGGTTTTTGAAAAACTCCGTTTGAAAGTACACGCAACGAAATTCGCAACGATTGTTATTTACCCTCCTGAAAACACGCATACGCGGGACGCGTTTTGGACGCGATGTCCTATCCAGTCTATAATGGAGATAAATGGTCTACCCTTTCCAAGCGCGCATTGGGTTGACAGATTTCGCACACTGAGATTGGCCAACGCGTTGCAAGCTCTTGGAGGCGCACTACAGTGAAACGTCCGTATTGTGACATCAGTATTCGCGGTTCGTGATGTCTCTTTAAGGCCACCATACTTGTGACATTTGAAAACGCTTTTGCCCAAAAAATATTCATTGTATTTAGATGGAGCTGCTCTAGGCATTTACTTCGACAGCGGGATATATGGAGATGCATTAGACCATCTTTAAACAACCAACTCTCGTTTGCCATAGGCTTATCAGTTTAATTAATCATTTAAGAGTCGTAATGCAATGATGTTTTAACGACTGAAACGTAGGGGCGTGCAATATTGCTAATGATCCGAGGTCATGAAAAATTGACGTTTCCATGGGGAGGATTCCATCAAAGCTCCAGCATCACTCATGGCTGACTCCACTCAAGTATATGCGCAGCACAGGGTGGGGGCAGGGGTGGGTGAAAAAATAATTTCTACACCCCTAAACATTCTTCCTAACTTTAAAGTTATCCCGAGATGCTTGGATTTATGTTTTGGGGCATCTAAAATGTTCCGATTGCAGGTTTCGATGTCTTCGCCTACAATTTCCTGGAGAAGCATGGCCCGGACCCCCCTCAGATCCCTGTAGTCTGGGGATCATTGAAGTCATTGCACTTCCTTCTAATAATGCTGGTTACGCTTCTGAAACTGAATATGACAACAGGCTGCCGTCACAAGATTGGAGACTGTATACACCCCAGTGCTTCAAAGGAGAGCTAGCTGAGTTTTACCCGAGTGAGCTTAGCCTTGTAAGAAAGGAGAAACCATTCGTTAGTTCTTGTTGGAACGGTACTTTTAAAATCCAGTTATTTAGTATCGATCCTTGAGAACAACTACTCGTCGCTTTGAGCGGTCCTAACATGGGATTTCCCAGTAAGATTCGGACAGACATTCTTTTCATCGTGGCATTTTGTTGCTCTCCGGCCTTCGGCTCAATCCCCTGTCACCCCACCTGGGAGACATTTCAGGGCACTGCGTACTACATGCACTCGGTCAACCTGACCTGGGCCCTAGCTAAAGCATCCTGCCAGCGAATGTCAAGCAACCTGCTGATGCCGAAGTCATCGGAGGAGAACACATTCATCTGGTCCCTCTTGAAGAAACGCTTAGTGTCTGAGGCTTGGCTCGACTGCAGTGACACGGTTAAAGAAGGCGTGTGGTTGTGTGAAAATGGCATACAACTTTCCTACCTTCAATACATAAACGCAGCAGTACAAAATGGAAACAGCCAAGAAGCTGATTGCGGGATGATGAAGGCCGCGGACGGAAAGTGGTACGCTGCATCGTGCAACAAGGAAACAACTGCCGTGTGCGAGGGTGAAGTGACCGGCCACTATGCCAGCCTTGCCATGTATTGCGTGACCATTGGGACAGACGGCCGTTCAGCGACCAACGGGCACTGCGTTTAATTTAAACTATGAACCCAAATAAGCATCATTTTTAAAATTTCATCGACAAATTGTCAAAAAGAGCCGCAACTCACAATTACTGACCTGCAACTGAGAAGAACTTACTTGAGATGGCAAAAGACATCGACAAGGGGCAAATCGTTGATTTAATCCGAACGAGGCTTTCAAGTATCACATTGGTGACAGGACGTTGACGGCTACAACAGTGAAGAAGATTTAATTTCTAGTTTCTCCTTTATACGAAGACTCCATTGTATACATGAGACTATCTCTGAAACAGTGGTAAGCTTACAGAAAATCTAGGGCATGGTACAATGTGCGGTCAACCCTGCAAAGCACTATCGAAGTTTGAGTTATATTAAGTAAGATTGTCGTTACTTATGTTCGTTTTACAATGTTTGCATGGCAGAGTTCGGATTTTTGAAGTCCAAATAATATATAGACCTAGACTGTAGCGGATATTGATATCAGTTAAACATCTCTCAAGACACAATTCTACATCACGCTCTGTTGTACCGATATAGTCCTGCAGCAAAGCATGGGCTTCAATCCCTGGGTGAGGATGGGGTGTATATCCCCCAAACTATTTTTTGGGGGGTGGACAACTGAATCATCCTCCCACTTTTTGTGACGAGCAAAAAAATTTAAGATGATTGTGAAGAATTGTTAGGATTTCCCAACTACTAAAATGTTTGCAATATCACTAAAAAGGGAAAACAATTATATAAAGCCATAATGCCATTCAGAATCTTGCATGAGTTTAATACACATTACAGAATATGTACATTTTTATCCACGAACATGGCCCCCTATATAGTGTATATGGTGTAACCCCCTCCCCTTTTTCAAATTTCCATGGCCAGTTAGAAAATTTAGAAAATTACAAGTAATGTGGTTTATTGTATTGCGTGTCATCGCTGTGGCAAACTGTACATCGGAGAGCCTAAGTGTCGCCTTGGTGACCGCTTCGCGGAACACTTGCGCAGTGTGCGCCAACAAACACTCGGTCTCAAGTTGCGCAGAATATAGAAAAGTTAGAAAATTACAAGTAATGTGGTTTATTGTATTACGTGTCATCGCTGTGGCAAACTGTACATCGGAGAGCCCAAGTGTAGACAAGAATATAATATAAAATCAGTGCTCTGAAACATGTAATTGCCGAGCTTTCGGTAACTGAGTACCTTATTCAGGGCAAGCACATTCAGTGCGCAGCACTTTTGCGCGCCGCCACATACTTTCCGTGACGTAAGCGTCTGCATCCTGTTGAAAGCGTCATCTGATGTACAGCGTAAGGAACTGGAGCAGCGCGTCAGGTGCAATGAACTTTGATTTTCCCGCATTCATTTCCCGCGTTCCTCTTGCCCTGACGAAATACCGAAAGCTCAGCCAATATATAATTCAGAGCACTGATAATTCATTATATTTTTGTCCATATTCTGATCACGATGCTACGCAGCCCTTTCATATTTTTCTGTTGTCTGATAACACCCAGGGTGTCAAATGCACCAATTTAATGCAAGTGTTTGCTGCGTAGAATAATATCGAGGACGTGTAATTTTTCCAATTTGCAGACACGGCTGAAATGATTGTGAGCTTGAAATTCCATTAAAAGAGACCATGAACGCCCGACCATTTTTTTCAACAATGGGAAAGTTCACAGCAATATTCCAAATCCGTAAGCATCTTTAGCGCAGAACGATGCCCAAATTTGTATTCGACTACTTTAGCTGTCACGACAGCTCTGCCATGTGCGGAGTCCTTTTGTAAGATATCGGTGAGGTAGCATATGGTGAATATAGATGGGTCTTCCAGCATGCTGCCTTGCATAATCTCCTCCATCGGCACACCCCTGAAGTAGGCCCATGAAGTCGAAACTGCCCGGATATCATGAGCTCTGATGAGGCGTTGTCCACAGAGTTTGACCAATCTGGGTTGTCAAATTTGATGGCCAAAACTGCCCATCAGTTACAGTGTCTCTGGTCGCAGCTCGGTGATGCTTGATGGTAGTAATGAAGAGCTGTGATGTCGTACCTCTGAGCTTTCTGGATTTGGCTAGGTAATATTTAAGAGTTCGCACCGGGCACCATGGTTTGTCGTCGGGAGTCCAAGTGTGCTTAGTAATGTCTGGCATAAATATGTCAGGAGGGTGAAAGGAAGCCGACTGGTTCTTGGTGAGGAACCCCAGCGCCGGGATGAGACGACCACCATGGGGTTTCTATATATCGGGTGTGGCCGTCAGCGATGGACAGGGCTTTAAGTTCACTGCCACGGCGTGAGGTAGTAACTGCTAGTCAGAATGCTAGTTTTACCGTCAGGTTGATCAACGAAACGTCGCTGAGAGGCTCAAAGGGGGACCAGCAAGCAGTTGAGGAACAGCTGACAAGTCACTGGAAGGGATTAGTCTCTTGGTGGGAGGACGTGCAAGAAACATTCAAGGCAGAGGGTGTTTAAGAACATCAGTCACATATGGTCGAACCACCGGGGAAGCCCTCATGTACAGCCGCGATGACCGACCAGTAGTTGCAGACGGTTGACACTTGTAGACCTGCTTTGAATAGGTGCTTATAAAATCAACTACAGTAATCACAGAAACCTCGGTCGGAGCAAGACCTCGCTCTGAACACCACGAAGTAAATGTCGTAATTTGGTGTCGATGTCGTAGATGCTGCGCGTAGATTGGCATCAGCTCTTCGAGGACATCTCGGGAGCTTCATCAGAAAGTCCTGGTGACCGTAAGGATCGTTTGACAATAGCCAGCAAGTCAGGGGTAGGGACGCTGGATGATGATAAAGAACGCCCAACTTCGGTTGGCGGAGTAGATACGGTCTGGTGGGAAGGACCGTCGGTACCAATACAAGCAGTCTGGTTAGACGCGGGAGCCATGGCTGGCGCGCCCATAAGGGGGGCGATGAGAAGAACACGACAACGCTCCAGGTCAATCTTGGAGAGTACCGCTGGTATCTGGGATATTGGAGGAAAGGCATAGACCAACATCCCTTCCCGGATAATCTGAAGAGCGTTCGTTACCCAAAATCTGACGCAGAACACTGGCAATTGAGCGTTCTTTGCCGAGGCGAAAAGGTCGATGTTTGGTTTCTCCACTTTGGCAAAGATCTGTTCGACCACACTGGTGTGCTGAGTCCACTTCGTCGGATGTATTTTCCCCAGAGAGAGGGTATATGCTATAGAGTTGTCGACACCGGGGATGTGGGTCGCCTGGAGGTCGATGCCATGATCCTGGGCCCACAGGAACATCTGTTTTGTCAAGATGCATAGGCGAAGAGAATGCGTGCCCCCTTGACGATTGATGTATGACACCACCGTGGAATTGTCCGAGCGTATAAGGACCCGTTTGCATATGACGCTGGGACAAAAGGACTTCAGGGCGCTGAACACTACCTGGAGTTCCAGAACATTGGTGTGACTTCCTTGGAGGTCCTATGTTCCCGATGCTTGAAGCGGTGGTTGGGAAGCTCCCCATGCCAGATGAAAAGCGTCTGAAGTTATGGCTATTTCTGGATTCGATCTGAGGATGGGGATACCGGAGGAGAGGCATCTCATTACTAGCCACCACTGGAGATGGGGGTGGCGGATGAATTCCGAAATGGGGACGTGGAGGTTGAGTGAGTCCCATTTCGGTCTGTAGAGACCTAGGAGATGAAGTTGTAGCGGACGCATGTATAGCCCGCAGAGGGGGATGAGGTCCACCATGCTGGCCATCAATCCCAGGAGGCGGAGTCAGGCCCGGCTTGATAATAAAGCCTAGAGGGTTCGTTATGTCGCAAGTGAGGCGAGTAGAAGCCACTTTCTCGTTGGACGATCTGCCGACAATGAGTCAGTCGTCCAAGTATTGGAACAGCATGACGTCCCACTTTCGAAGGTGAGAAGCAACCCTCGTGAACACTCTCGATGAGGTGGAGAGGCCGAAAGGAAGAGCTGTGAATTCAAAGAGGTTCCTGTCGTACAGGAAGCGTAGGTACTTGTAGCTTCGTGGGTGAAATGGGATGTGGAGGCATCTTTCAGGTCTATGGAAGAGGCCCAGCAAGGAGTCTGGAGAGACTGGATGCATGTCCGAAGAGTCTCCATGCGGAATTTCTTTGGCCAGATGAACTCATTCAGAGGCTTGAGGTTGATAACAGGTCACCAACTGTTGGGTTCTTTCTTCGGAATGAGGAAGAACGTTGAGATGAAGCCCTTGTTCGTCCGAGATTTGGGAACTGGGCGGATGGCTCCAGTGCCTCTCGGTTATTTCTGTTGGAAGGAACTGAAGTCGAATGGAGGATAGGTACAGACGGAGGGGTGCTTGTGAATTCGAGTGAGTATCCGTGGCGAACAGTCGCGAGTACCCAGCTGTCCGATGTGACTTTCTCCCAAGACCCTGCGAAAAGTTGAAGTCGTCGGGAATGGGGGGGCGGCAAATCTGAATAGTCACGGGCGTCTACCCCCGAAAGATCGGAGGTAGCGCGACTTGGTAGTTCTCCCCTTGTAGCTCTTTTGAGGCGGTGTGGCAGACTGAGAATAGGAGGAACGTCCACGGTTTGTCTGACGAATGAGTTGACGAAAGGGGCGAAAAGAGCCAAAGTACCCATGGAGGTCTGAAGGGTCGAGCCCAGCGGTCATCAATACGGGACTGGCGAGGAAGAGCCGGTGGGGGGGGGTCACAGAAACTAAGTTTGTGAGTCGTGTCGATGCATTTAGCTTTGGCCTCCATCATCTCTATGAACTTCCAGCTAAAAGGTCTTTACCTTACCTTACCTGTTCATGCCGTCCAAGGCGTTGGATCTACGTGTGTGTGGAGGTAGCTAAGACGGAGATCCGTACAACCATGCTCGAAGATAGAGTTGACATTCTTATAGAGCGCTCGAAGTGCAACGGCTGTTAAGCCCGGGGTAACTGGTGAGTCTTCTTCACAGGCACGGGCCAGGTACTCGGAGAGGAGTGCCATAAAGGCGGAGCAGCGGGGAGTTTGTCGAGTTTGGCAAAAGTAGCTTCAAAGGTGCACTTGTCTTTTCTTTGAAAGGGAAGTTCCTGGTATAGGTTTCTGAACTTCGGAAATTTATCTTTAACTGCAGTTGGAATCTCAGGGACGGAGAGGAAAATTGTCAAAATCCTCCCCAGAAAACTGGAAGTACGTCAACGCTGTTGGGAGGTGGGAGGTGCCATCGCTTCACACCGGCGAGAACCTTAAACCACTCGACGCATAAGCGGTCAAGCGTGGGGTTCCAAAAAGAGCGGAGCCGATGCCTCCAATCTAGAAGGGTAGCGTTTGAAGGAAGTATACATGGACGGCACAGTATGCCCAAGTCCAGCCTCAAGACCAAGCCCAAGATCAACCTCAAGATAAGCCTCAAGACCAAGCCCAGCCCGATAATATCTGGGCCCGTTTGGCACAGCACATCGCCTTCTCAGTTACGTTTCGTCAGTATGCAGAGGCCGGTGGTGCTCTACAGTGCACGGACGAGCCGAACGAAAAAGAAATCGTCAGGGACCTGAAAGAAGAGAAAGAGGGGCAGCAAGAGGAAGGAGAGGAAGAGGAAAAGCAAGGTAGCGGATCAGCCCCAAGTGAGCACCCTGCTCGGGAATGAGCTGCGCTAATGTCCCAGTTCCGAGTGTTACTATGCACCCATCCAGCCACGAACGACGACATCTACGCCAGTGCTGCTACTGACTTGGTGGAGTTTTTGACTGAACACCAGCATAAGTAACTTGCGCAAAAAAAGATCACCGATTTTTTCTGAAGCCTGGACCCCAATCGCCAAATAAACCAAACGGCTTTTTTCACAACCACCACATTTTCAAAAAAGAGATAATGCTGCTTGCCTGTCTAGTAGAACCAAATAAAAACACTGAAATTTCCCTGAAAGGTTCTTCTTTCGGTTAATTACATTCTAATATGAAACTTATCAACAAAAAAACATGTCCCCGTCCACGATAATATCACAAAAGATGACATCTTCCAATATTGAACTCATCTCACTTAAGACCCTGCACGGTCAATGGAAAGAAAATTTAAATGGGTTTTAGAAATTACAGTACATCCTTCTAAAGTTCCCCTCCTTCAATTAACCGATGTCCCACATTCCCCTTTCAAAATGAACTCGCACAACCCTGTCACACATTAATTCATGACATTAAAAATGACTGCTCCGTTAATTAAAAGATCGTTTTCCAAAATAGACCCCCTACCGCCAATTATACAAACCAACGGAAATTCCCCAATTTCAACGCCCTCTTACGTCCGGTCCTTATATGAAATGGTTCTCAAGTTTATTAGACCCTTTACTTATGTGCAACGTCGGGTACCAGTTTCCAAGTAGTGCTTTGCCGGGCCACGCCACGCGTGTGGCGCGGTTCGGCTGGCCACTTACAACCACTGTTCTCTGCTGTTGCGTCAAAAAAGTAGGCGTATTTGAAATCATTGTTTTATTCATTCGAATCATATTTATTGATATGATTTAAAATTTATTAAAAAGTTAAAGGTTGGTACATGTACACGTACAACGAATACTAATCCACTGCATACATGTACACTGTTCCGAACAGTACATGTAGGCCTGCAGTACATTGCCGTAGTGTGTAACAATGCTTGCTGGTGCATTACGCCAGGCTTGCGCTTTATGAATGGGATAAGTGGCAACACGTATATCACGAGGTTCACCTTAAGACGATGTTTTTTGGAGACTCCCTTCGAGCTTGCATTAAGCGTGTTCGCCTGTATTTACCGGGGAGAGAGGGGGACCGCGGAATCGAATCGCTCACACCGCCTCGCGGAACCCCCAACAGTCCCAGGGTCGCCCCGTTGATCCTATAAATATGGCTCGATAGCATAGCAGCGTAGAGCTTGTAAGATGCATGATACACATTAGACCCGTAAACAGGGCCCAACAAATACTCCTCCGTCATATATCTGGGCCCTATCCCGATTAATAGGGATTTCTTTCGAAAACTTTATTCGGGACATCCGGGAGCATAACTAAACATCCGCGTAATTTTATGAGCAGAAATTACACCGGTATGTTCATTACATAGGCTACGCTGTTAAAAATCCACTAGGTTGCTAATTGTAGAAAACTCGCCTTTTCCTCGTTTGGTGGAAAAAATGTTGCCTTTTTTTTTGGCCGTTTTCCCACTTCGTATGAATTTTCGCCTGACTTGTACATGACACAGACTCCTTTGTATGGTTAAGTGATGGTACCCCGTACGAGAGCCTGTCTGGTTTGCACCCAGACTTCAGCACCTACGGATCTCGTTCAGATCTGCGAGAGTACCTGTCGATCAAAGTATTCGTAGAAAATTACGGCTGCTTTGTGTCGCAGCTAATACGCAACGCTCTTGGCTGTACAGCCGTCGCTTTTGTGCAAGTGAGGCAAACTTCGTCCGGAGTGGGAAAACGGCAAAAAAGGCAACATTTTTTCCCCAAATGAGGAAAAGGCGAGTTTTCCACAATTAACAACCTAGCGGATGGTTTACACCTTAAGTATACTGGTGCAATTTCACCTCATAAAATCAAGCGGATGTTTAGTTATGCCCCCGGATATCCCGGATAACTTTTTCAAAAAAAATCCCTATGAATCGGAACAGGGCCCAGTATACGACGGGGGAGTATTTGTCGGGCCCTGTTTACGGGTCTAGAAGAGAAAAGAAAAATACAAAAAAAAAAAAAAAAAAAAATCAAGAAAATGCACACATCAAACCAGGAAATACGGTAGCCCTTCATCAAAATACTGGATGCACATTGATTACAATACGTTACCGTTGATCAGAGTAACACAGGAACGTGGTAGCGACTCAAAAACTCGAAGATGCCAAAAAGGCACGTCCGTGTAGAATAACGTTGAGGAAAAGAAGGACCAACATGGCGGCCGCTCCACTCTGCATCATGGGACTAGAGGGCGCACTACGGTTGATCAGAACTTAAGCGAACAGAATCAGAGGCAAAGGAATTTGCATATTTAGTGACTGTTTGGGGTAGGTTGAAAACAGAAGACAGGGGATTTTGATTTTTTTTCTTCCAAACTTCCTAACAAATATTTATTACATAGGGCCTAGTACTGAAAAGGGGGAAAACACGAAAGATATGCCGTTTTAATGTCTCAATCATGAACAGCGCCCCCAGTGCCATGTGGCGTCCTGCGATCCACAGCAACCCCCCTCTCACTTTTCGAATTTCCACAGCTGCCAGACAATTTTTAGGCAAGTCCCCCCAACCCAGTCGATAGCACAGATTTACACCACTGAGCGTTAAAAATGGGAACTGTATGGCTATATCATTGTACGAATCCGGACGTTCGACAAAATGCGTACTAAAAAATGCAAATAGCTAAACATAGAATCACTGCCTTCCCAAAGAGCTACAACTTCATAGAGCAGAGCAATACAATAATCGTCGTCCTAACGTTTCTCGTGACAAACACACTATCACGCAAACAGCCTTGCTTTTTAGTATAAAGTCGATGCACTTTAATATCAATATATTCTCAAACTTATACTTTAAAATAAAGCAATCATTTTTTATGTACAGAGCAAATTCGATATTAAATTAAGCAATATACTGAGAAAACAAAGAGTTAAAAAAATCAATTTTAAAGTTGCTCCAACCTATATCAATCCATTGCACATTAAGAAAAAGCTACAGAATAAAGCATGATTACGAACAAATCAACTTCAATTGACTTCAAAACAATATAAACGTAAAAGGGGACATTGACCAATAAGATCTTTTGCACTGCACGCCACATTTCTCGTAATCCTCTTTGGTCTGTCATCTTTGAGTCTTTCTCACATCACGAGCAATTTCAGCAACACTTTTGGACAATTCAGAAACTCGGTTTTCACATTTCTATCCAAACCGTCGCTATGAATATATCCAGTTAATAGAGCAGATGAAACAGGCGGAAGTTCCAATACCAGGCTTTTCAAATATCCACACATGACGCTATTTGTCTTTTGCCGTATCATGGATAAACAGCCGTATAGTCGGAAAATGAAAACTCCGTTTTCTGACACGGCAGAACATGGATAATGCATAAACCAAGAAGTTGGTGGGGAAATGCATGACGTCAGTGAAAATGATCATTCATCAGACTGTTTACCATGAATGAAAATATGAGTTTTCTATTTTTGTAATCGGAAAATGCATTCAATTATACGATTTACAATGAATATTATAAAGGCACGGTAGCGATGCGATTGAACGGAATTTTGGCATCGCGTAAGGTAGTTGTTTAAAAAGAAATGATTCACTTTAAAAGCGTAAAGTCAAAGACAGAGTTAGGTCTACTATGAAACGTGAGAGAGCTGAACCATCAAATTCTTGCTAAATGCACAATTAAGCTATTCTGAAAGAAAAACCAACAGGGTCGTATCATGAACTATGAAAATCGTTGAACCTTTTAAAAGCAATAAACGCTCTCGCGTGATATTTTGCCTAGCTCTCTGGACGTGCAGGAAACCGTTAACTTCAATCGTATATGATTTAATTGAAAGAAACAACGAATCCTGTTGTAGACCCAAACTGAAGCCGTTGCCAGCAATTCATTACAATGCGGTGAGTAAATAAACACCGTTGCCAACTTCGATTTGGTCTTTAAATTTTCAGCTGATAACCATTACCATATATAATTATTACAGGGAGCTAATATAGTGTTTAAATACAGTCTTCAAAAACGCAAAAGAAGTGTTGCCAAACAAGAAAAATGATAATGTTCTCTTTTCTCTTAACAAGGCCTTGTCATTTTTTTTCTCAAAATGGCTATCTATTTAAGATTGCAACTCTCTACCAATCAAAATTCTTCCGTAATCAACAGCCCGACTGTTTATCGAAATATTTTTGATTCTTCAATTCTGCTTTTCTTTCCGAGCAGAAAAGGTATCATCTTAGAAAAGTTGTCATCTTAGGAAGAGTGGGAAGTGAAACTTTAAACACACCCACTGAATTACGTGAACTTATACAACATATGAAACACGCTAATTTTGGCCAAAGAATAAGTTCAAATTATGACTCTGACCTTGAAAATGGCACCTTCAAAGCATCTGTCCTATATATTGAAACTTTAATCTCTGGATTGAAAGTTCGTGCTTCTACTTCAGAAGATATAACACATTTTCCTGTTGCTTGGACACATTCAAGTTGGGCATTTTCATTTTTCCCGCGTTATATTTCAACGCACGGAAACACTCTTTCTTTTTAAATCAAACGGCAAGTTTCCCATATCTCTTCTTGAAGTTTCTCACTGCCTCAGTGCGTTTTTAAAAAACTTTAAAATCAACTTAAGCCCCATTTAAAAAGCAACATGTACACCAGCAAAACGTAAAATTAGTACATTCGGTGCTGCAAATTCAATCATGTACAAAATGTGAGCTGATATTGTGAGCTTAAAGATAACTTGTTTAAGCAGTCTCACAAGGACGTGCAATAGTTCTTCCATCCCTCTTAAACTTATAATTATAACAAGTGCGATAAAATATCAACCTCAACGTACACAATACGTTGTCTTTTACAGTTTCTGGGCAAAATAGTCACTGTGCTCCCGTGCGATAAACTCTCACTAAAAACAACTCATTTATTTTCAAAAGAGTCTCTTCCAAAGGATAATTTTTTTTCTTAAAAATGGAACCTGCCTTGACTATTTTTTATCGACAGCAACACAGAAATAAAACATATTGTTGTTTTCCACACTCACTACTGAATTTTCCAATCCATTTTGTTGTAGGTGCCATGGCCTTCATTCGGTTACATTTTCCGAATTATTTTGCCAAGTTCAATCGCTAAAATTTTGGTGGTGGAATATCTACAGCTTCACGTTTTGGTTTTGAATAGGTTTACTAAAAAAAGAGAAAATAGGGCTTAAAGAAAGTAAATTTAGCATTTGCGGCTATAAGGGGCTGCAGCTGTTGTTTTGATCCATCCAAAAATCCCTTTTGAACCTGAATAACATTTTCATCACTTTTTAACGATTGTCAATGCTACCTGGGGCAACTTTCACCAAAAATTTGGAAAAACTAGACTAGAAAAGTAACCTCGAACCTCTGCCAAGGAGGATGACTTAGTATCAACTAAGGCAAAGAAGTGCTAGCCATTAACCTTGGACTGGAGAACATCAATATGCTTTACTAAAATAAACTACAAAATACCTTGAACATAAACTGGACAAACTGCCAAGCAAGCTTTTTTACTTCCATGGCAATCGCTTTTCAGCTCTTCGGACAGTCTCATCACAGATCCAAGAATCTTTGTATTTATCAAAGAAAATAAAAAAACCCAGAAAAAAATCAATTCTTAAAAAAAAGACCGCACTATGTCTTGTACCCAAACCTCTGTTAAACGACCAGACTATGGGCTGATTGGGGCGAGTCGTCAGATTAATTTGTGGGCCAGTCCTTCCGAACTGCTTTTAATCTGAGAGGCCATTTCTTTGTGCCTATATTCCATTTATAAGAATCTTAAATCTAGCAACCTCAATAGAGAACACACATTATGCGAAAAAACAATCACACGATCTTGCGTATTTCTATACCGCTGATATTTGCATCCTCCGAGAGATGGCAATATCACGATCCTTGACCTCCAGCGGCAAAATTGAAGTGCGCGGTATAATCTCAGAAACAAAGCGTTCATTTCCTTCAGCTATAGCGGCCATGGTAGGCCACGGAGCCTGCGATTTCTTGCCTGTATCACGACATAAGTTTTTGTTGATGGACCAAGTTGCGCCCTCACTACAGTCTTATACAAAGGCATCATTCTCGTCAAACAGGCACAAACCGTCTGGTCCATTTGCGAATCACAAAGAAATCGGACAGCTGCATGTATTTGAAACTTCCATCATGTCACCTTTTTTTTTTAGTTTGGGCGGGTGCTTTGGCATCAAGTTCATCAGTACTCCTCTTCATCGAAGTTTTCCCCAGTCTTGGCCGACGGCTCCGGCTCTCTGTAGTCCTCCAGGCGAGGCTCAGGTCTGAGCACGGCTTCCTTGGACTTGCGCTGGAAGCATCGGTGCACCTGAGCCAGGATGGTCTGGAGTCGTCTGTCCATCGCCTCTACGTGTGCCTCTAACAACACTGGGAAGATCATGTCACGTGACAGGGACTCCCGCATGACGTCACTCAGCTGGTACTCTTCACTGGCAAGAAGCTGGAGCCGTTTGTACGTCGACTCGCGTAAACTGCAACGTGAAAGGAAGGCAACGTTAGCTGGGTGTGCCTTAAAAGGTTCAGGGACAAACTAAGGGTTTCCCCAAGAAACTTGGTATTTGATACACAAAACACTAAACTGACAGGAACATTTTCATCCACTCAATATGTCTTTGCAGTGACATGCAACAGCATGAGTGGAAAAATCCTAAAATCATCGTACAACACTCTGTGAAAAAACTTTGATGAAGTTGGGTCCTTCAGATCTGGTATTCCATTTTAAAAGATGACAAACCTAGGTGATAAAGTATGTCGTTCATGAGAGCAAGACAAAAGTAATGAGCATGCACCTCTATCCAAGCGCACTAAAGCGAAGCATGTTGTATTTTAGCAATAGAGAAGGCGAGAAAAGTATTACTTTCACGCAAATAGAATGTACACGTGCGTGCATGTCACGTGCGTACATGTACATGAAAACTGTGGATTTTCATTTCATGTGTTCGGCCACAGCACACTGCAGCAGGGCAAAATCATACATGTACTTTTATTTCTATACTTTCGATTCCATACTTTAAGCTGTGTTGACCATGATGAATGACAGATCAAGAGGCAATCATTTCTCAGCTCGAAATTTCAAGGGTATTACTTGGAACAAATGATACTCACAGGCAACATTGGAAGAGAGGTGCAAGAATGGATAACTCATCGTGGTGATGCTTTCCAAACCTGCCAGGAAAAAAAAAACATCATCGCCATGATGAGCAGACAGCTTAACACCTTGTATTGTAAGTTTATGCTAATTTTACTTTGGCAAAGCGATCGACAAACAAAACAGGCACAACAATCACAAAAGTGTCTTGTACCAGTCATTCAAAAATCGTGAAAACGATTTATAACAGATATCTGTCATTGCAGACATTGTGAAGAGACAGCGGTAAAATGGAGGGATGATCTGTACTGATTACATACCAGACTATTGAATATGCAAAAGCACAGTGATCAAACAAAATTGCCCCATTAAGTCTGAAAGGCGTATATTTGCATAAGATTACTCTGGGGCGTTGCTCAAGCATTCACCTATGTACATGTGTATATTGACGGACTACTTGGAATCAGAGATAAACATGACTAAAACGGACTTACGCTCTTCCGTGATCTAAATGAATTGGGAAAGTAAAATTTCCAAAGGCCTCAAATGTCTCGTAGTGATGTCGGTCCATATTACCTGTGAATAAAAAAGGACATGTTAGGAGGGGTCAAGACTCAAAGACCATAATAAGTCAGAAGTTAAAGGAAAGTATGCCGAGTGGGAATTTGGGCAGATTCGGAATAATACCGTGGCACTAAACTACATATTATGGCATTTTCCAACCTTAAGAAAAGGGAGACCTTCCTAACCTTTTTATTTAAGATATTTCAAATTCTTTTTTCAGTTGCCTACAGAAGCTACCAAAATAATAACATATCCTGCATTAATTCATAGACGTGATTGCGTCCTTTGAAGAAAGTCAATAAAGAAATGATAAGCATGAAGTTAAATAATAGTCATTTTCTACTTTAATCGAAATATCCTTCAGTTCTTTCGATTATTTCAGTATCATGTGTTACGTGTGACATTGAACATTAAACTAAAGGTTTACCCACCCCTTACAGTTCACTTGTTACTTGGCGGCAAACATTCTTAATCCTAAAGCTCTGTGAACACTGACAACTCTTGCACGTTTCGTGAAGACTAATATCTTGCCGCGCCAGAGGAATTCAAAAAAGGAAGAGGCCGGTGTGATCAGGCCGACTAGCTGCGTCGGTGGGCCATGATCCACCTGTCCACCCGTCACAGCGTCTACAACCCGAGGCTTTCCATCGATTTGCGTTACTTCGGTGGACGTAACCGCCACAAAATCCACCTGTTTGCACGCGCTTGATTCTCCTCCGATCGATTTTCAATCCAACCCAACGGTTTTGACACAGAGATTGCTAACCTCTGAAAGTTCTTTACGGAGTTCTATCGAAATCTACAAACGAAGGAGTTCTGCTTTCCTCTTTTAACAAGGAATTTTCATTCCATGCGAGAAAGCAACTCATCTACTGGTTTTAAGAATGGTTTACCACAGACATTGACAACTGCAAGTCGGAGGAGGGCTCGACCGGTTTGATAGACCATCGGTAAATGGAAGGTCGCCGGTTCAGATGCAGTCCTACTCAAATTATGGTATTCAACAATGCGATTACGCCCAGTCAAATGATCAGTCCAGACGGTTTAAATTAAATTGACCCTCGCCTAGAGGCATGACAAGATAAGCAGGAAAAAGAACAAAAATTACAAAAAATAAACCATGGAAGCGCGTGAGCTACTTTTGGTATAAGAATAGAGTTGGGGTTGAAGAACACAACGCCCTGCTCAACAATGACCTATACATGTTCATTATGTGCACCATAAAATTCAACACGTACAGTACAATCAGAAATGCAAGGTGTTCGAAGTTCACATAAGATGGGACTTACCTATCAGATAATCGAAAACGGACATGTCCATGAGATCGAGCAGTCTCCGCCCGGTCTTGTACGGGTGCTTGGTCATGACTGACCGCTCACAGTACGTCGGGTCCTGTTCCCATCTGTAAGATTAGTTGAACAAAAAAGAAGCAGAACCAGTTATCGGTTGAACTTTTGTGCATAGGAGGTCGGGGACCCGGAGAGGGCGCTTTGTTACCTAGACCCTGTAACCCACCGTAAGCACATACTGTTCCCGTGCGAATGGGAGGTGGACTGCAGTTTGCAAACATGGCCAATTTTTTTGTGTGGATTAGCACAAATCGAAAGGATTCTTTTCACTGGGCCCAGGCACACGATTGCAGTGGTTTTCAATCATTTGTCCATTCCTTACATTCTTATCATGAAGACAGCACTTCTGTATTATGCCAATGAAAACTCACGTACAATTGAAGGTAAGTCTCCTCTTGTTTTCTGCTTCCCAAATTTGTGTTGGGAAAAAATGCCCGTATGTAAATATCTAGAATTCCAACGCTTCGGTATACCCATAACAGAGTCTGATTCCAAAACCTCACCTTTCACAACAGGTCTAATAATACTAATAATTAATACGGAAAGGTGCGGCCCTAAGTGCAAGTTATGTCTAGTCGTCCTTGTTTCGAATTTCTCTTCTTCTGATATCAAAGTTTTCTTGTTCTCATATGCACCATGAAGGTTCCTTTCGGCGCAGCTGAGGTCTTTGCATCGGAGACTTCCTGTTCAAAAGGTGCGGCTGGACTCATCTTTCGTCAGCGGATTGGGAAGTAGGCGTGTGGGCGCGCTGTCTGGCAGGAATGCGTGCGTCTGCACGCCACGTGACATTCAGGACAACTTGCACAATATGTAGCGGGTGCAGCATGGGCGTAAATCCCGGGGGATGGCTATTGAATCATCCCCCAACACACACACAGGTATGTATTTGCCTGCAACTCTTTTGTTTGTACATGTCCTTTAACTTTTTTAGAAGACACCCATATGTTTTGTACACAGTTTTCAATCGGGGACCCTCTGTCAATCGGGGACCTTATTGTCCTCTATTGTTCAGGGTCCCCAATTAAATGCAGAAACAAATTCACATACACACGTTTTTGCGATGAGCAAAAAAAAAACGATTAAAGCGGACTGTGACAAATTTTTATACTTTCCTTACAACTAAAATGTTTGCAATATCACTAAAAGGGAAAACAATTTTTAAAAGCAAAATAGCCTATGCCATTCTAATGTAAGATTCTGCATGAATTTGATACACATTACAGTGTACATCTTTATCATGAACATCGCCCTCTATTATAGTGAATATGGTGTAGCCCCCCCCCACGCCAATGGGGTGCAGACCCACTAAACAACTTGAATCTAAATCTTTTTTCAAAACTGGTTTTACGGTTTGATTGCTGTGTATTCATTGTTTTTATTAATTAGCGATTTCAAGTGAATCTCCAGCTTTTGCAATGGCGTTCGGACTTTCTTTCTCGTTTAGATTTTCCACAAAATCCAGGCTGCTGGGAAAGTTTGGTTCTGAATTCATTTGGGCGTAACTCACATTGCAGTTCTGTGTTTACTGTAGGATCGTCTCCACGGATGGCGCCACGTCTTGCGAGGTGCCGCCTTGAAGGACGGGAGATAGGCCGCCACTGACCCCTCGATCATGTCTGGCTTGCCGCAGACAGCCGTCTCCGTCTCGCAGTAATACGAGCAATGACCGACAAAGCATATGTTATTGGCTGCAAACAGGAGAGAACAAATCAATGGCCCAATGAATCCTCGCGTTATGAACCGTTCGCACAATTATGCTGTGATTGTCTGCGATTGTCTGCGTTTGCTTGTAACCCATTATAAAGTTGATTGATTTTGTTACGAATGGTGTGAGTTCTGGAGTTAAGTACGTGCGAATTGACTTGTGCTGTAAGAATAATCGATTAAAAGCGTTTCGTACATGCGAGTCTTGTTTGCATATCTGAGAACAATCCGAGGCAGAGATCCACCGGCCGACATTTAACCCCCTGGATGCAATGCACCTGAGGCATTTGACTTGACTAAAGGTTGGATCAAACTCGGCTCAAAGGCAAACGCAAACGCCAATTACTGACGTCATGGTATCTCCACGACGTCTTTGACTTTGATATTTGCCAAAGTTGAGCAAATTTTGATATTCAACTCTCGTGATTTTTGCCGCAAACAGACGCCAATTTCGTTTCGCATGCGTCATTCCCATTTCGATAAAAGTCTTCAAAGGGGAATGCAATGAACGTTCAGAGTAGGCACCGGCCAGTAAAGATAAAATTCTCAAGGCTGTATGTGTTCGTTTCAGTAACCCCAATTTCTGAGATGGGCAAAAGATTTTCCTTATTTAAAAGCGCTCAGTCATTTTGAACAGCTTTCATGTGATTTAGGTAAAGATGAGAGTGAGAAGGGTCCGAATGGTGAATCTACATGGCTGCCTTTCTTAACATGATTCTTGAAGAACCAACAGACGACACATTGCAAAACGGGAAGTAAAAAGCGATGACTATACCAGGTGAACGGAAGAATGTTTTCCGGAGACCCGAGTCAGCCAGATCGTAGATGTCGGACGTCAAGTTGAACCAGCGACCGGCCACAGGGGGTGCTCTCCGGAAATCTAAAATTCTGAAAGGGGAAATGAAAGGCTGGATAAATCGGTATTATTACAGCGACAGTTTCGGTGGTCCACCATCTCTGACGGATGACGGATGGTTTATCCAATTTTAGCCAACCGCGGTAAAAGCCAAGACAATGCGGGCAGCTTGTGACATGGCGTGACATCAAATATGGCGGATAAAAGAGACTCGTGGGAAATTTGCATAATGACGTCAGTGCAAAGGGTCTGAATGTTAACAAGACCAAAGCCTGAGAAAGATGATATTCTAGATATTTGATAACGTGCTTCTGATGACATCAAATAAAGGTCTCCTCATTTGCTGAGAAATTAAAAGATGGTTTTGTGATTAAAAAAAGTGAGCAGTCGATCAGAGCACAATGATTAACACATCGGTTGTACACGAATTCTTTCAAAAACCACTTTGTAAAACCATTTATATACGAACTTAAGTGTATATTCAGCAAATTATAAGTCATCACTGATATCATTACCTATCAAGGTGAAAAGCTGCTATTTCTGCGTTATGTCGCTCTATATCGGAAAAGTAGAAATGGTTTGGCAACGTTTCGTACTCCCGTGATACCCTGCAAAAACAAATCAATAAACATGAATGACAGACGAACATTTTAAAAGCGTTTAACCAACGGACCCAATTTCTGAAAGAAACCAATGAAACCCACTCATGAAAATTTATACATTAAACGGGGTACGACAACAATAGTAAACTTCCATTGACCCATACATAAATACATAAATTGCGGTGTTGATCGGTGTTAATTCAACACCGTCGGGGTCTGATATCAGTCTTCTGATAACCCCCAAGATGTTAAACTAAACCACTGTTTTTGAAGTGCACTATTTAGCAACAGATCAGTAATGTCTTTTTCAATTTGCTTCAGTGAGCGCGTTTTTTTTCACCAGAACACGCAAAATGGAAAACCTGTCGAGGATAAAATCGAGTTAGATAAAGGCCAAAACAAACTCCAACCAGTTATAATGGCTTTGTGGGGCCAGCAAACAGGGCAATAACCGAAGTTTAAGTCAAAGCCATAACCGGTAACTTATTGCTCAAATTCATTTCGTAGTTAACGTACATATCTAAGTAGTGTGAGCTTGGCTTACCTCCATGGTTTGAAAAGAGCGTGACCGCCATCTTCGAAGGTTAAAATTAGTTTCACTTGGGTACCTCCAGATTTCTCGTCTGGAAAATACAAAGAGAAGTAAATGATTAACTCTATTTAGGTTGGTATACTTTGAATGAACACAATCTTATATTCGTATTTCCATTTTATTTACTATTTTGACATGGCAACAAGTGGTAAGTGAGACAACAGATGCAGGATTGAGGACTGTTACGGTTAAAAGGAGTTTGCAAGCAACTTCTTAATGTTAATGAAACTAGGAAGAGTGCACGAGTGGACACTTGAAATGGTTTTAAGTATGCACGTGTCGCTTTGTTCGGTTACATGGTTACAAGAAAGGTGAGTACCACCAGGCACTGCATCAACATGCTCAACAGTGCAGAGTGGACCGTTAAATATGAGGGTATAAATCCTTCAGTCAGTATGGAAAAAATACAAATGCATGAAATAAAGGGATTAGATCAAAGACTCTCTGGTGTGCTGATCTCAAACAGACCTAGCTAGTACAAGCTGATCAGTTCAGAGAAGAATCTCCCCCCCCCCAAAAAAAAAGCTCGCAAGTAAACGACATCATGACCATTTGTCAACCAGCGGTCGGTTTTCCCTGGTACCCTGGACAAATTTTGTTCAAAGGCCACAAGGGAAAATTAAATTGACCATTGGTCGGCAACGGTCGGCTAATGGTCATCGTTCCAACTCGCCCAGTAACTGACTAGAACGGCGAACTAAGACCGTGTCTCAGACATTGAGCAAAAGCCAAGCAGTGACGTATTTGACAAGGGCTTACCGACTTCGTAGATCGGTTGCGTCATGAGATACTCCAAAAGTTCATCGATCCCGCTCGTGTTAGAGTAAACTTCAAAACGGTTGATGCTGAGTTGAAAAGTCTCCCATATTTTTAAGTCGTGTTTCCTGTTGGACAAAATGACATTTCATTTAATACCGGTTCGACAGGGATTTTTAACTCACTATACTGTATGTTTCTAACACAACGGAAACACGTTCAGTCGTTTGCATTGTGAAAGTAAGTATTCTAATTTTCAGTGAACTAAACCTGCTGCATTGTTAAACGAGTGCTTTGTTAGCATAACACATCTTTTTCACTAAAGTGATTTTTATTATTCATGCAGTTTAGATAGCAGTTCATCGCCACTGGCCTGCTGTTGTCCACAAGTGGTCACTGTTACTTATAAACAGCGACCTCTATTAGACTGACGACGCACGCCATCTCGTCGCCCTGGTGCGAATATAATTCAATTGGAAATAATTAATGGTTTGATAAAAACCGTGTCGTTTCATGTAGAAACTGCCTTAAAATAAGTAATAAGTGACTCTCTCAAAATTGCCGTGTGCATTCCAGTTCATGGAGGTTTTAGGTAAATCAAAAACCGAGTTCAACTAAGCTCCGCTCTCAGGCAAAAAGAAATCAATCAACAAAATCTCAACATAGCTATCTGTTCAGCGACAGTTGAACATTTCTGTGTCTGGCCTGCAAAAGGTTAATTTTTTTCTTTCAGGAAAGTTCATCTCCGTTCAAATTTTTGTCGAGCCATCGTAGAATCTTGAGAAAATGCCACGAGTTTACACACGACCGATCGGTTCCGGCAGCCGCTTTCCGAAGGGGGACCTCGCCGTGCGCCCACGCCGTGTGGTGCGACTCGGCCGAGGTGACGCTGGCCCGGTATATTAATGTTTGAGAGCATGGCCTGTCTTGATTGCTCGGTGATGAGACGGGATGAAGACAAGTTCTTATTTGAACTGTCATCCCTTGCACCGTCAGAGGATGCTGTGGCAATAAAAATGCGCTCAGATATAAGACGGGTGCAGGTTATCGGCCTCTGTTAAAGGGGAATACAGCTCGTAAACGAATCCCAACTTTCGCCCGACCTCAACTGACATTTTTGGGTGTGAGGCTTGTTTCTGTGCAAAATGTCTCAAGGGACTGGACACAGCATGGAATGCTTGTCAGATCCGATCCCTTTCGGTCTGTTCACGTCAGAAAGGAAATCCTAATCAACATGTAGATGAACAGTTCAAGGTTTGTCCGGTTTTGATTTTGTAGTACACTTAGAAAAAGCTGGTGAAATGAAGAGCAATGCTATTCAATCCAAAGCTTGGCAAACTTAATTCTGAGTAAAGTGTTACCAACATTGTAAAGGAAATTTACCAAAGAAGTAGACATTTTTGACGTTTTGGCCAGCAACAGTGCAACAATACTCGGAGTTATGCCATTGAAACTGTCCAAAAATTCAAGCTGTCGCTAGATTTATGGTCAAGAAATCTTTCTATTTCAATATAAGAACAACTGTGATTATTGTGAAATTATTTTTTAAAAACTGCATTATCTGATAACTTGAATTTCTCGAGGCCGCTTTCATTCCAGAAAGTATGGAATGATTCCTTTGAAAACATTCAACAAAACGAGAGAAAAACGGGTTGAAATTTTCACTTCAAACAGGGTTTGATATTTTGCCAAATGGAAAGTCACTTTCCTCACAGCACCTTTGTATACAAATGATCTGTATGCGCAGCCGGCTCGGTAAAAGTGATTTCTAACTCCCGTGAATACAATTTCGCACGTGCGTCTTCAGGAAAAACTCTTTAAAAACTCCCAAACTGACAGCAAAGAAATATGACGTGACTCATTAGCATTAGTCACTCCAACTTCCCGGGGATCCAGCGGGATTCTTGTGTAAGTACTGAATTACTCATGGAAGGAAGCTCGTGCGTTTAAGACACGGTGCAGGGCCGACCACAGTCGTGAAAAAGCTTCTGACCTTACTTTTGGACCTGCCGAATTGAATACTTGGAGGCGTGAACAGAAATGTGACCTTCAAAATCGATGCAAACGTAGATGCATTGATTACATTGAAAGGCGTCCCTTTCTAACCAATAGAAACAACTTTTATATCCTTGCTCTTTTTTCTAGGCTACTCTGCTGTGTACATCCCTCAGTACTGTTTTGCCAACTGTGCAATTTTCTGATATATCATGCGCTTAATATCCAGATTTCAGCTATTATATCTTTGATTTCATTCAACAAATACACACCAGTAATTTGGACAAAACTGCACTCGTTGCACAAACTTTCACTCTTAATAACTAAAACAAATTTCATTCGTCAAGGTATGACAATTTGGTTGGAACTAACTGATCTTGTCTCTTTTGCGAACCCTGATCTATACCACGGTCAGGGTTCAATTGCAGTTCCAGATATAGCACTGCCCGCTGGTTATGCCCTTTCAACGTGGCAACATCGTCCAAAGAGATTTGACATTTGAAACGAGATGCTTACGCGACAAAAAGGGAAGACATTTGTGTGCTGTTCACTTAAGATACCACACAGCATTCACTGCGTAAACCTGACGGCGGTTCAGTGGAAATCTGTGCACTCTTGAAAACGTTTACATGCAAGGACGCAAAAATTTGTGTGCGCTGTCAACTATGATTCATCATATCCGGCTTGGAAACACGAAGGACAACGAGTGATACGCCAAGGTATACCAGTAGCATAATAGGCTAAAATAAGGGTCGCACGGCATCGAAAGTTGATAAATTACACTGTTCTAGTGCATGTATTTAGGTTGCGTGCATTTCAAAATTTCAAATGGGGGGAAGGGCCTGATCACTGCTTGGGTCCCTGTAGTTACGCCGTTCAAGGTGCACGGTGCAAGACTCGGTTGTACACTTCTCATGCATACGTAACCAAAAGGAGCCATATGATGTATTTTGTACAGCGCAGTATTTCAGCGTTAAGATAAAAAAAAAAGACAGCCTCATTTTGTTAATGCTAGATACACGCGTGAAAATCCTACGTGTACATGAGAAACGAGAAAGCGGCAGGTCCTGCCCTATACATTTTCAATAAAAGTGCACTTGCCGACATCTAAATTTCGATTCTGGTATCGATCCTGCCACAAAGCGACGCCTTCAATGTATTTACAACCTCGCTCGTTCCGGCAGGCCATTTGATGCATAATTCCGAAACTGGAAATCGAACGGTTACGCTCAGTTTCAATTTCCTCCCGAAAACAGTAGAAGAGCGCGGTCGGTTCTACTGTAAGAGCTTGCAAAACAATGCTCGAGCGACAATATGGGGAAAAACGGACGGGCATGTTGTGTTTCTTCTGAAGTTTCTGTTTAATTCACGCAGGTTTATCTTTGTCGACTGCAGATGGTCTGTTGTGATTCACAAAGAAGACTAATCTGAGGATGAAAAGCACACAACAGTAATTCTCAGAACTGTGACAAAACTTTGAGGATTTCGGTTTCAGGGTTGGATGAAAAGGGGGAAGACTTTGTGTTCGACGAAATGCAGAATACAGAAATGCAGTCCATTGCAGTACGTGTTCCGTTTTTTTCTCTCGCCTGCTTCTCTAAAAATCAGCCCGAGGCTCAGACACTCTCCTTTTGAGGAGCGGCAGCGGTTGATTCACGTACAGGGAGTGGGAAGAAAATGGCCTACTTCCGCAACCAGAGTGGAGGAGTTAGGCTTTGGCTGGGCTGCTAATGAACCTAAAAGCTCAGAGCGTCAAAGTATAGCTGCCATCTTCTAGAATCTTGCCACTGGTTTGCGTACAGTGTATCAGCAATCAGCTAGGTTAGTGCGTCGTTCCGCCCTCCCGCGTTTTCTTCCCAAATCCAAAAACTGAAATCGCCTTTCTGGTCTCCTTTTAACTTAATGCTGGGACAAAACAGCACAATACGAAACAAATATCTCAAACTGCTTTAAGTAATATAGGTGTATCTCACTTTGCAGATACTGCAGCCATGCAAATCAATCCTAACTCAGCGTCTCACACCCGAAAACATTTTCTAAGGAATGTGCCTCTGTATTGCCCCCTTTTCATCTGTGTCTTACGTATTTACTACGGTACATTGTACCAAACATGTTTCGTTTATCAATCCTCGGTATAAGTTAATAAATGTACAGTGATGAGTGGAAGGCATCGATAGCCTGCTTTACAACTGGAGGAACATCGCTTTGACAAAAAGCATTGCCTACAAATTTGAGAACTGTCATTGATTTCAACAACGTGGTTTGGATCGTCATGATCAAGAGAGATCTATACTACATGTTTCGAATCTATAACGGGGGAAAAAAGCGTTTCCGCTTAAAATAATGGTGTCAACAATCGATCCTTATCTGGAAAAGGGCATGAAAAACATCACAAATACGGAATCACCAGTTCATTTCGAACTGAGCAAACGTTAGGGTGGCCCTATTAAAAGTGCCAGCATGGTTTGGGACTAATCGCCACATTTGCAGATTTTTCAAAACTAAACTCCGAAAATAAATCAGAGGAAATCCGGTTTCCCTTTCGAAATCCTGTCCCACATTGGCCACACAACGTGTTTACTGCAGTATCATACCTAACGGTTTTATTTGTGCCGGAAATAAGATGTAGGCCTAATTTCTAATCAATTTGCACAATTCCACGAAAGTGAATTACTGAATAAAGTTTAGCACACGTGGCAGTACATTCTGCACTACCAGCTCTAAAAATTTCTGACGAGCTTTTGCGGGGCTTTTCATGCTTTGAAACAGTTCAAACCTGCAGAAAGATTTTAAAGGCTTCACTGGAAGGTTACGCTTATCTGCGCTTCCAGACAGATCCTGTAAAACTCGCTTGCATTCATCAGTTACACAAAGCTTCCTTTATTTTTAAAAATTTTGAACATTCTTAAAGGGAATATGTAAGAGAAATATTTTGTTGTGCCATTTTTATCGGTATTAACAATAGTAATCCGAGGCACTAAACCTCAATGTTGCATAAAACTAAGCCAGCGAGCAACCATTTCTCGGAAATGTTTTCAAAGAGAAACTTTGAGGTTCAAAGTAGGAACATGAAAACATGCAAACTGAAAAGTGTCGTCCGCATTTACATCACACAAATAGTGCCCTCACTTGTCAGGAAAAGCTTGGTCAATTTTGAATGTGTAAAAAAGTTGCTCTAAAGGCTTGCACAGAAGGTGATTCTCAGACAACTTCCTGGCGTTGTTCCCTTAAACGCACCGTCCAGTTAAAGTACTTTCGATGGGTGGAACATCGCGCCAGAGAAAATGTTGTGTCAATTTTCTGAGGTACAATGTAAAAGAGCATAAACTTCTTTGGATACCCGGCTATTCTCACTTGGATACCCAGCCGTTTTGGCCCCGAGACAGCTGTCGCAGTTTAGTGGCATGCGTGGCAGCAGCTTTTCGCTTCGATCACAGAGATAAATCATGTAGACTCAACAGTGTCATGGGTCTGCTCGTCAAGTATTACACAAACAGACATAAATGATGGGTAAAATGTTCAAGGGTCTCTCAGAACCTGGTGTGATCTGTAACTGCAGTCGTTAAGATCACTGTTAATAAGACCGTCATAAGATCAGTTTAGAAGATTCTCATCGCAAACAGTGCCATTATTTTTAGCTATTATAGCAAATTTGGGTAGACTCCATGTACAAACAATACGCCTATGGGTTCCTCCGCCGCGGGTGCAGAGGGAAGCCTGGTCTCTGACTTGGGGGACAGGGTCCAGGAAAGCCCCAAAAGAGTTGATTTGTAAAATACTTGACGAGTGCATACATTTTCAGTAAACTACAGTCATTGGCTTTGCCTTGTGACAAAGACGACGCGTTTTGTTGAAGGCAAACCGTGCATGGCGCACCCAGGATTTTCACAGGACCGGTTGGTATTTACACAATATTTCCTGTCCTCACGGTGAGCTGTACTCGTTGAAATCGAGTTGTTATTTGAACTTGGCCAGTTTCGAATACGAGAAACGGGGTTGGCTGGTCATGACTGGAGGGCACGTTTTTGGATCTCGTTTATTAGCACAGATTCTGAGGTTTCCAATTTGTATCAATCACCACTGTCAACACACGCTTAAATGTCGATGGCGCATGGGTTACCCACGTCGAATGCTTGAGTAAATACGGACGCGCACTGAGTGGATAAAAATGGCTCTCAAAGTCACGTCACGGCCTCGTCAACATCGGTATTTCGACGATTCTGGAATGGGCTAGAGTAAATTCTTTTCAACAGTTGTTAATAAGTCGATTGATTGTTCATTAACTGTCTTCGAGAAATAAATGATTTAGTGATTATTCAAATTTCGTATAACGTCTTCGCTCAAGCACAGTGCCCTATTAGTCAGTGAAATAGAAGTCGAGCAAGCGCCATCTGTAAGTTACGAGTCTTATATATGATTGCGCAAAGTTCAAGACGCTAAGACAAGATTGTTAGTGACTGTGAAAGACGGTTCATAACGGTTTATATCAACCAATCTATGAAGAGTGTCCTTATATAGGCCTACTCTGGCGTGTATAGAGATCTACAAATGTTCTGCGCACTGTCTGGGGATATTTTCCAGACCAACAGCGCATGACTAGACCGTGTTGGCGTGTGATTTGACTTTCAGGGATCCATTTTAGAAACTGACAGATACTGTCATCGTGGGTTAATAAACGATTATCATGCTGGCTGGTATTTTGATGACTGGTGGCCCCAAATGCATGCAGCAAATCCACACCTAGCACCTCAAACAACCGTTCGAGGACTATCGTACAAAAAAAGAACCTAAGAATTCCACTGATGTCCTCACCTCTCTTCATTTGTTTGCGCACCGGGGATGGACTATGCATTAACGCGCTAGAACTGGAGCCACCGACAAGACCTTATACATGATGAAATTCCCGCGCGCAAGAGCAAACGACAACCCTTTCTTGCCAATTTTCTCGCGCACATGTTGGTCTATTGATCTATCGACATTTTTCGGCAGGGGATTCGGCAGATGTCTTGCGGCAAATTTGATTAACATGGACGCGAACCCCGCCGCGCACACGGGCAAATATACCGTGTATTTATCAGGCTCTAGAGACCTGCAGCTCAGTGCTCACCGTAGGCTAGCTGTGTTTCTTGAATCGAAGGTAAATAGGTGCAAATGAAAACTGAGTCGCAGAATAGAAAGACCTCCTGGGGCACTATTTTGGTGGGAGGTGCTGTTTGTTTGTGAATGAGCGTGTGCTTGTTTATTCTGTTGATTTGAATGCCTTCCCCATGGGTTAAGGCACATACAGTGCGTTACAGTTGGTCAGGTAACACCACCGATTCCTGAACTCACTGGGACATATGAATACCACAGACAAGAAGAATGGACATGTAATGTATATTTTAGAAAAAGTGTTTCACCATGGCACACATAATCATGGGAAGGCAGGACTACATTGATCTTCAAATTCTGAAACAACTTGATGGATATCAGAATACTTTCCCAAAATCAGAGTTTAAAAAATCAACAGCAAAATATTATGCGCATACACGTACATTCCGTGTCATGAGACCATTCTACTGTGTAAATACACTGATGCTTTGCATCGATGATGGAAGATCTGATTGAATAAATGTATTATAATCGTTTTATTGACCACACAACAATTTTTTTAACGTGAACTGCCACTTTTCACGGTGACAATAGGCATTCCTTTCACGCTCAAAACTGATTGTTATGACATTATTATGGATAGGTTTGAGTATTTAAAGGCGCACAAACAAAATGGTAGAGTACAACCTTCAACTGCATAATCGTTTCAGGATACTAAACGATACTAAACGATGACAACCCATGATAACTGTAAAATAAACATGTTCTATGTTTACAGCCGGTGAGGACAAAGTATACTCTGGTTATCCTTTCAAATTCACGGACTTAAGGCTGGATACTAAAAACAGGGCACTTCGTACTTTTATGTGACCCCAATATCAAAGGACAGTCCGGTTATCTTTGCCTAGTGCAATTAACTTTGCAATGAAGTCAATCCGAAATGTGATCGTTGAACTCCGGTTGAGAAAATGGAGGGTGTGAAGATAAACTTGCCTGGTACTTGGCAGAGGTCCGTGTGAAACATATGCGGGAACTACCTTTTCCAAGTTTATGTCAACGTGTGTGCATGAAAAGATACCTGATGTGCATGAAAACATATTTCACTGATAAATCATTCTTGAGGCTGAGAGAATTTCTCATGAAAGACGAACTTCTGCTGGCATTTTGGATCATACACAGAGAGACAAGCAAGCAGGCATTAATAGAGGAAAGCCACGTGGGTTGAATTTAGCATCGACTGTATCATTATCATACAATCTATGGGTGGTAATTTCAACTACTCTGTCAAAAGTATTAGGTTCAAACAGCTGCAAGACTTCCTCCAGCTTCCTTTTGTTTAGCGTTGGAGATATGTTTAAAATTCTGAAAAAGTCATATATTCACGCAGACACAAACATATTTTTAATTTGTATATTCAATCAGCCAGAAGAAAACTTTGCCTGTTCAGTAGATTTGCAGCTCATTATGTGGCTTTTTGAAAATGAAAAAGGAGAGCTTTATACAAATCCCACAATGGAACGCATTATTTCATTTATTGAAATGCCTAATTATGGCACTACAAAACAACACAATTCTTCCTTTGCGGTGAAAAAAGTCTCCCGTTAAAACTTTTTGTGCACACAGAACCGATTGAGATGGTTGGAGACTGGGCCTGGGTTGACGTCAATAATGCCATCGAGAGTGACTCACGCTATCTGCCCGACTAGACCGAGCGTAAGCATCTGCACATCCGGACGCAACGTACAAGATACACCAAGTCTGCGGCTGCCGATGATTGAACTTCAAAGATTGCGACTCTAACAGCCAGTGATATTTCATACGTTAAATGGATAGTGATGTAGACTTTGCATTCCTGCTAAAAATGCATTTCTTTATTTTGTCCCGTCTCCCATTACAAACCGTCATACTCAAACTAATTACTTTTTACCAGAGTACTTTAGTTTCACCAAGGCGTTTTACTGACTTTAATAAAAACTTCTACGTGTTCATGCACATGTAGTTGTGTTCGTAGTGTAATTGAATGTCACGGCAAATTGGCTCTTCCTACTTTTGAAGGGGGTTAACTGATATGCTCGTAGCTCTCTTAGTCAAATTAACATCACTGCATTAAGTCTACGTGGGACCGTGGGTACTTCAAGAAATGTTCACGCGTGGGTCTGTGAAAATACAAATGCATATGCACATGGTCGCACAAGGAAAACATCTGCACACTCACAGGGCAGCCATGCATGTGTTGAATTTTCAAAGTCCGGATGTTCCCTTTAAGATCCCCTTTCCGGACGTACCTTTGGAAGTTGTGACAGTAATGACCCTTGCCGAGGTCACGGCAAATGATCTTATCAACAGTCGTCTGGGCTGCTGATGTTGCAGGCTATGGGATCTAGGTTGAAAGCTACAGATGGGAGGTCTGGAACTTGTTATCGTGTGTTCCTAGCTCTATATTTATGTAGCTCTACGGTTATAGCATGCAGTCTGTGGTTACAATTGGGCAGTTTTTGTCGAAAGGTCGAGCGATGATGCAAATGCACAATAATGGTCAAAAAAGATCCCTTGGGCCAAGTTGCGGGGGGGGGACTATAGCGCACCGCTACAGCTCAGCGCGACTCTTCCAATGACGGAGGCAGTTCCCGCCGCAGTTAGCAGTGTGGCAAAAAATGACACGCTTTTGAACTTCGCTTGACGGAGTTTGATGTAAAAGGGCGCGGCACAGGGCCGTAGGGGAATTCAAGGGAACACACCCAATTTGATTCAAACCGCCTTGCTGAAGACTTAGTACAAAATGAGACATTTCCATTTATAGCGCACGAGTACCTGACATGTCTGCTGTCTTATCACGAATTTCGGGGGTTTTCAGAGAGAGCGCATACCAGAGTGACTGAAGCATTTTAACACCTTCAAACACACCTTGCCTAGCAGAGCTGAATGTGCTGTAAGTCCTCCAAGGCATATTTTTGTCTTTGATTTCAAAATGCCTGGTCTGCATACAAGTCCGTATTCAGCTATACAGAGTCATGAGAACATTGCGCATGTATCATAGCAAAGAATAGAAACTGCCAACGCATGTATGACCGAGAGAGACCCGGTGGCCTCAATCATGGTCAAGTGACATCTTCGGTCGACGACAACCAGCTCTTTGACAAATTATGTTTTGTGAACTCACGGTCAGTGGGTATGGAAACAAAACGTATTCGAAAATATGAAATCGATCACTGCACACGCACTCAATCAAAAGGAATCGAATGGCCTCTGCTTATGCACGGGCTACCGCAAGCTCTGGTTGAAAATGCTATTTATTCACCATGTAGACAGAAGAAGGACAAGGCTTTAATTGCCTGTAACAATTGCGTTACGCATCCTCGGAGCCGGTTTGTACTGCCGCCATCTCCCCAGCTGCATTCCTAATGCAAGTATGCATTATTTAAGGCTTCGTCGGAGTCTGACGATTGGTGAGGAACAATAAATTGGGTGCACGAGATGCAAGGGGGAAAACTGTCCTCGGCACATAATGCTCATCAACGGGCAATCATTATGAAAAGACGGAATTCCACTGAAAGGACGCGATCGACCTCCAGGGCTTATTAGAGTTGGTTATGGAGGGAGCAGATAGCCGGTTGGATCAGTACAGAAGGGTTGGTGCAGCTCATGCGGTGTTAACTTGTGGGTACATCGACGTATCAATGTTCACACCTCGTTTTGTTTTTAAATTGGCGACATTTCGGAGCCAGTCAGAGGTACTGTCTGCAATCCAATATGGCAGCTGTTACTGCGGCATACATTTTGTTACATTTGGGAGTAAATTTATATTTATAAATCTTGGAAGTTCAATCAACAATACAAGACATTTAGAAGAATGCGCAAAGGAGTTCAAACTATTGGTTATAATGTAAGTTTTCCTCGATGTTATTTACAACACGAAGTTGTCGGTTCTTTGAGATATCGGTCATCGTGAAGCTGATAATGTAAGCCTAACATTAAATCGGCTTATTGCCAAAGTATTAAAGGATGTAACATTTGCGCATCATACAGCTGATTGAAGCTTTGTTTTTTTCTGTAATTAAATGTCCGACCATCTGTTCTTATAATAATCACTGCAATGGACAGTGCATAGCAGGCACTTTCACATCCCGGATGCACCGATTTCTGCATCCGTAGATTTAATCCCATAAATGTCACTACGATGCATTTCACGTGAAAAAAACGCGGCGATGTGCTAAAACAGGAAATGCGTGGCAATCTCTCAATGCCAACATTGAACGGTTTTGTGTGTTTTCAATTCCTTCCATGGAATTAAAACACGTAAAATAGGTCAATGCATGGACAGTACATCTGCAAGAAGGAAAGCCATTTAAGCGCATTTCGTGAAGAGCGCTTGCGACAAAATACACACGAAAGATTTGAAAATAACACATATTCCCCTTAGAAAAACAGTTCTAAGGAGACTTCTAAACATACCAATAGTTTAACCTACCTCATAAGTTCAAAATGCAGTTTGCAGCAGACACTTAAACAGTTTTGCACTCTAAATAAACACAACAGAGATGAGATGGCAGAACAAGAGTGCGTAAAGCCGTGTGGAATCAAATAAAAAAGTGTGTGCAGACTTTATGTCTAACTCAAACACGACAGCAGTGGCGTATCCAGGTTTTGGGCCCAGAAGGCCAAATGGATTTTACTTTTCTAAAAACGGCCGTACATTTTTTTTAATCCTTAGACATTCTACGATGCGGGGATAATGTTGCATCCTGACTCCACTTCAGCAGAGTTTCCCAACAAAATTGGATGTTTTTTCCCGGTCCTCGGTTCAAGTCTTTTCAAACATTTCTACAAATGACTAACCTTTACGGAGATGATGCATGATGAAAAAAGTGGAGGCAGGATGCGAGACTCTTTCCTCACTACCCCCTGCCCCCTGAAAAGTGGTAAACCGTTTCGCCTTCAATTCCTCAAAAGATGGCATCTCTCAGAACCAACTCCCTCCCCCCCCCACTGGTTACACCACTACATGACGGCGTGAACTGTATTTTTTTCTGTTGGAAGATACTCACCCTTTTGTTTTCTTTGGTCGTACAAGTTTGTCAGCGTTTGAGGGCACACTCGTAGCAGAAGGCAGCGACATGAGTTTGTCATATTTCCCAGTATTGGGCTTGATATGTTCAGGCTGGGTCCTCAGCCACTTGTGGTCTGAGTTGTAGAAGTTTCCTTCGTCCGGAAAACCCTTGGGTCTAGTCCTCCGCGTCCGTAGGTTGTTGGGCTTGGCAGCCCCGTCGGGACTAGTTCTCGAGTTGGTCTTTCTGTAGGCGGCCTCCTTGCTGTGCTCGTGCTGCACAGCCGTGTCGGATAGGGAGTCCAGGTCGTGCGTATGGCGGACCACTGTCAGGTTGGCCGCCTTGCCTCCCGAGCGGGAGGCGCTCTTGCCAAGTTGGCGCCGGAGGTGCACGGGGTGATCCTCCCCGCCGTCCCGCCCGTGACCCGTCTCCACCACCACGGGGCCTCCCTGGACCGACTGCACCTTCGCCCCTTGGTAGAAAGTGGACACAGGGTGCAGGTCCACCGTCAGGATCATTAGGACCAAAGCCATGCTGATGGTGGTGCCCACCATGATAGCTAGAGCTCTCTGCTTCAGCTTCATTCTATACTCCGCAAATCCCGTATAATTCCAATCCGGTTTTCAGCTTACGGCTGGTTTATCAAGTCGTCATAACCCACTAACTGACGGAGCCCAGAACATGATTGTGAACACCTCGGTAAGTGTCCCGCGCAGGTGGAACACGGGTCTGGCAGAGCTCAGAACACAACACAACACACATGCTTTCTCAATGGGTGAACCCTTGAAGTGAGCCCCCGTGCATGTGAGAGCTGAGAAACATCGCAGTCGGTTTTTAAGACGAAAATTTCCCCCATCAGAGCGGCAAGCTCTGCACACTGCTCGACACTGACACTTCAGGGAAGATCCAACGAGTGATTCGCTCGACTGCCAGTCTCCATGTCAAACAAAGGGGTATTATTAATATCACCATCCTCATCATCAGCAGACCACGGCCGATCAATGGGTACCCGCGTGGCACACAGGGCGAGCAGACTTTAACGGTGACACAGCCTGATTTGCATGGCAATAGGCGGTGACCAATGGTATTTACACGTTCACGCCGTACGGCTATTCAGTGCTTCCCACTGCCTCGCCATAGATAAATACAACTGTAATCTCGCAGCCCAGCTGCAGTTGACGACCTTCAGCAAACGGGCATTGATCAATTGTTCTCCTGATGGTAATCGATGTAAACAAAGCGCTATCTGTCACAAGCACGAGACTTGAAATTCTAAAGTGCAGTTCGAATGCCGCCGCGTCTATGGCAGTAGTACACACACTCTGATCGTCTTCTCTACAGTGCACAATAAATCATATATTTCCTTCGTATCGCCACGGTGCAGACGGCTCGATGGCCAACATGGGTATCACTCACTCAATATTCTTACACACGGCTGTGTGTGGCTTTTTCCTTCGGCTGATCTCGTGTTTTCAGCCGTAGTCGTACCACTGAGCCAATATGCTCCTGCGCGGCCCCAGTATCGTGCGCACTACCAAGTTAGCCGAGCATGTAATGAACGAAATAACCTGAAGCGTAGGGGGCCCAGAAAACCTCGGCTGCGCTTCAAACACGGCCAGTCAGGTACAACAACAGTACTGTGATAGCAGTGGCGCACATGCGGTTGGCGTGTCATAATCAGACCGAGCCAGTTTATACAGAATGCATACATGTACTGTACATGTATGTACGGGCACGTGTGGGTTACGGGCACACTGCTCAGTCCCCACACAGCTGCATTTCCGATGACGGTCACCGTGACGCGAAAAGAAGGGCGCAATTCTGACTAACAGTTGTGTCAGGGATCGACTCTTGGAGGGAAACATCTAACAAGACAGCAAAAAGGAAGCTCTTGAGAAATGACGCCACCGAGAATACAATCGTCCATAACTGTACATAACAAAGAAAACTCGTGCAGGATGGGTACCAAAATAGAAATTTATACATGCATATAACAAGCATACCCCATTCCATACCTACAACTATAATTTGTATTTTGAACTGGTAAGGCCTATGCTATACTTTCTAACAAGGACAGCTTATTTGGGAATTGGGAGTCCTCAAACTCGATGGTCCAGTGGCCTGATACGATCTTTCAAACGCTGCCCTGTACGTAGTTCAAGAGAAACGAAGTAACGATTTGGTGGCTTTCTGTAGTCTACGCTATTTTTAATGTTGATACCCACAAAGATAACTATACAAACTTTGAAAGTGTGATACCGAACATACCCATGCCCGAAACAACTAACGCACATGTACATAGTACTGATTTATAATACACTTTCGTAGAGTTGACGTAAAGAAAATGGTGGAAAGTTTTCTAACAAAACCCCTCAGCCCTTACCCTCTCCCCTTATCGGTGTACATCCACCAACACTTGTCACCGTAATGTGTGCCCCGGGGTTTCACATAGGTCAGGCGGATTATCGCCCAGATATCGCAGATTCCGGTCCCGAGTTTCTAGAAAAGCTGAGTTTTACCCAGCCCTATACCCACGGACAATTTCTTCATAAAAGTTGTCTTTGATTTACCGTCTTTTCAGGTTCGTTCGATCTTGGCCTGAAGCTCTTTTATTGGCTGCAACTAGAATTTACGACGTACAATAAACATACGTGCCGTTCACATGAAGGGTTTCTGGATACTGTAGGCCTACAGGCTTGATGTACTCGTAATGGGAGTTCCGCTGCGGCACCATCTTACCCAATTTCTGAATACTATACACTACATGTATTTTTTATCTACCCAATGATCAGAATGTTATTAGTTCCTTTACATCTGAACTGTCTCTCTGTGTTTTTTTTTTCAGGAAATGCAACCACCAGCTAAAACTTGATGTTAGAATTTACACCAACCATTTTATAACTGCGTATGGTCTATTGTGGGGAGACTGGGCATCCAAAGCAGAAATAGTTTAAAAAATAGACACATTCCTGGTTGATTCGATAATGCGCGAATCGTCGAAGGGCGTTAAAATCCTTCATAACATCGTTTGCCGAGGAAACGCTAATTGTTGTGGATATCTTATGTCGGCATGAGTCGTGCACGTGCATTCCATGCGCACGAGTTGTGTGTACACGGAAGTGTTGACCCCATGTCACCAGCTCAGAAAGTCTACGCAATGAGAGCCCAGAGAAGACGGTTTCAACAGCCGCTCTAGAAAGAATACGGGCATTTCACAATAATGAGCCTCCAAGAGTTTGCAACGCGTTGGCCAATCACGGTGCGCGAAATGTGTAGACCAAATGCGTGTCTGGAAAGGGTCGAAAGATTTCGCACGTTGTGATTGGCCAACGCGCTGCAAACTATTGGAGGCACACTATTGTGAATCGCCCGAATTAACGACGGGCAGAAGCGGACCTTTTATATGTTTTCCTTTTCCTAGCTGCTGTGCTGAATGAGTACTGCTTTGTTGCAAAGAATGAAACGAACAGTTAGCACCAGGAGAGCAACTCGATAGTAATTAAGTTTGCTTTTTTGCAATCCTGCAGCGGTGTTACATGTGTTTTGTGTCTTTGTGGGTGTGGTGTTGTTGCTTGTGCTGCTGTTTCTAAGTTTGTGTGTTGCTGTATTTTGTGTGTGTTTGTTTGGGTTTTTTTCAATGGTGTAGATTCTTAATTAAAACCATATTTTTGAGCCTACATTTCTTGAAAAATTTTGTAAACTGTGTAAATTTTTTTTATTTTAATCCTGCAAAATAAATAAATGAAATCCGTTGAGCGAGACAACATGCGATTACAGGTATCTTTCCTCTATCCCTCAAAATCTCTTTTCGGAAAATACGATTCTCTCTTACAAGATTCTTACAACCAATTAACCACCATCGTTAAAACGTTGAGAATCGGTCTGATTAAATTACTACTTGCAAAGTCCGCGTCTCGTGCGATAAGGGAAACCATCGATCAGTGCGTGGATACCAGTGTCGTTAATTATTCGAAAACCATTCCAATCACGATCGTAGAAAAACGGTTTCAGAAGTGCACTCGGGTCACGCTGCGCCGCAGTATATGTTTCGGCTGTTGATTTCCCATCCGGTGACTTTTACGAGTGGGATATTACGTGCATGTGTGCCTGTTTAAATGCGACAGGGCGTGCTCGGCGCACTGTAACCGATTCTTAAAGGCCGCGTCGATCAGCACATGCTCGTCAAGTTCACAGAACCACCGTACCAGGAAGTTGAAAGTAGTTGGTAAGCGTCTAAACAATGAAACCACTTATAATTGGTTATGAAACAACGGAGACCTTTCCGAGATAATCAGTTCGTAAATACAGTGACCTTTCTGAAACTTCATGGCAAGCAACAGGCGTAAGCTCTGCCTAGTTTCGCTGGTCACTAGTTCAGTACAGGTAGTAGGGGTTGTGAAGTAACGAAGCACTTTCACTTTGAACGATGTCATAACGAGATGCCTCCCCATTCGAGTGAAAAGCGAGATAACCGTAAATGACGATCAAGCATCACGTAGAAGTATTTTTATCGGTCAGTTCACAATTTTTCCCTTATACTGTCGTGATGGGCTTGGTAAAGTAATTATAGAACGGTTCAATACGAAGGTTTCCTACCATTGCCAACTTAAGGAAACTACGCAACCCCTGACGACCGCGTGCAGGAACTGAAGGTGTCACGCTACCTTCACTAAACCACTGAAAGATACGTAACTTGCGCGCACTTGTTCGCACATGCGTTTTGCGCGTAGGGCTGCACAGTCAATAATGGTTTCCACCGTGATGTGCATCATGTACTATGTAAAAAAAACCCGGTGCATCTTTTGTTTAACGAGATTTTAAAACAATTAAAACCTCGCCAGTTCATTGAAATGGTCTCCCGTGCAAGTTATTCATTAACGGAACTCATTGTTAATTTTTCGAATCGACAGTGCCGAACATTTCATTCTGTCTCAATGTCCTTTGAAACAGATTCTCAGACACAGGCTTTGAGATTAGCACGCCAACCGATGTCCAAAGATTGTATCCCGGCTTTCGCAGGTGAAGAAAAAACTCCCCGCATCATCCCCCAACCCAGGGAAGGATATGTACACGGAAGATGGCGCATTGGATGATAGCCAGCTCTTCCAGTAATGTATACGGCGAGCAGATAGCGAGGTGAAGACAATCTGATTCCCTTGCCCGTGGCAAGGCAAGGGGAGGAGAAGCGCCGTAACAGTCTGGTACCGCGAGTGCTGGGTGAATCTGTGTCGAAGGCACCAACAATAATTGCTACCTGTCTACGTATTGTTTAGACATAATCTGCATCGCGGCCAGGCTATTTTTGGCTTGTTCCCTGACGCCAAGCCTGAGTCAGTTAACCAATTTTCAAATTGCAGGTGAGTCTCACGGCCTCCAGACCTCATCATGGCAATGTGTGGACGCATTTTAAACGATAATGCAAATCAAATAGTCGGCATAATCTTAAGGGCCAATCTGTTGTTTTTTTATGGACATATGTCTATTTGATACTTTGCAACTTGAACATTTACAAAACAAAAATGGTTAAGTCCTGGGGAAGGGATATTAAGAATTTGGTATGTATTTGATCATATGCTGCTACACCAACGCTCTTCCTCAAGATGACATCAGTGACACAAGAAAATTTCATTCATCGGCCTTCGAAGGACACTATTGGAATTGGAAGTGAACATAGACATGAAATGTTTGTTTCGTGAGCATCTTAAAGCAATGATTCCAAAGCTGAGGGTTTTTATACACAATGGTACCAAGATTAGCGTTCAGCGGAGGTCTATTGTGCAGTGTGCATACTGAATACCCGCTTTGGGTGATTAGTGACGCCCGCTTTACCCGCTGCCAAACTATCGAGCATTTACAATTGTCCAGGAACCAGTATTAACCATTTTGGACATTAAACTCTCCATCTTTTCCCGACTGGACACCGATACTTGAATCTACCGAGTCCAACAAGGTTCCTGTTGACACTGGCTTTCCTTGTTCAACCGCTATGAGCAAACACGCCAAAGCAAGCACTCGCATCTCAACCTCATTCATCTGATACATGCATTTCCAGTTCCGATCCCAAGTGAAGATGAGCTCAGAGTCGGCCAATCTACGCCGTCCCTCCGATCCATCAGCCCATCGCGAATAACATTATTCCCCCCCCCCACCACCACCGCTGCTCCCGGGGTCTTAATAAAATAAAAAGCCTGCTGATGATACGTTCCCATCTCCGTCGCTGAACTTATCTCGCGGCTCGAGTCCTTCCGCTAAAAAGTCGATCGGCCGGCGTGCATAAGAGGCCAAATCCCTGGTTTTAATATTCAGCCGCAAGGGTATCAGACCTCACGGGCAACAAGCCAGCGCCCTGGAAAGGTATACGCGCCGCGTTTTACGGCGCTGATGGCGGCTTGGCGCGTGGGCTAGACTCGATCGCTCGCGCTGATGTGACTGATCCATAAACCTAGGCCCTATACATTATGCGTGGACTCATGATGCGACTGCGGCCAGTACTGACAGAGCAGTCCCAGATATCTGGACTTGCAGATGCTTTTAGTCAAAATCCCACAGATGAGTGATAGTCCCTGGTGCACCTACAAAGGCCACGCACCTTGTTCTTAATACAAAAGCAGTGCACTTATCCAGCGGTCATTTTCAAAGATCAAAGAACGAACACCTGCGTTTGTAAAAATACAGTGTTTTCATTAACTTTAAAAGCCAGGGGTCCGCTCTAATACTTTCTTCGATATCCAAGCTGCCAATGCGTTTTCCACTGATGGTTTACAGACGTTCTGACGCCAATTGTATGGAAAGGCGATGTACCATTCTCGCAAAATGTCACGTTGTCGAAAGAGTGTGACTACAACAGCAACTTCTTCTGTGAACCACGCTCGTTGAAGAGTGGTCGTCAACAGATTGTAGCTTGAATTGTAATCGACAGCATAATCCTCTGTCAAATTGAACCAAAAGACCGTTTATCTAAAAAAAAAAAAGGGGGATACTGATTCCAATAGTGCTCAACCAATACCACTTTATAAGCACACAAAATGAAACCAACGTTACATGTGAATGTATTTGAGAGTGTGTATTCGAAGTACAGTGCGTAAATACCTATATGGTCTAGTACCACACCTTGATTGTCCACGTTGATGTGATTATGGTTTTACTCTCGCTATTCTCAAATCTTTATCAAGACACTAAGATAAGACGTACAGTGCTTAGTTTAGCGTACTCCACCGCCTCCTAATTCGAACTATTCTTGGTGAGGGACCTGCGTCAACCTATAGAAAAAAACGTGATAATGCAAATATTTACGAGAAACTGCAGTATCTTACTGCAATAAGATTTGTACGACCGACACCCCTACTCCATAATATACGTCCTATGAGAGCTTCGACTTTGTGTTATTGACCAGGCTGCACGTGTTTCTGTTGTGATGCACAATCTCACCCGTGGGGGTTTGTCTTGGTCGTCGGTGATTATTTCCTATATCGTATCTTGACTTGTTGTGGTGAAGACGTTCAGAATGCTGATTTGGGATAGCAGCAGCGCGCGCGCGAGATGCATATTTGGAGTTGGCGGCGATGCATGAGGCCGATTGAGGGTGCACGTGGTAGTTGTCTGCCTGAAAGCACCGTGCGCTTGAGGCAGAAGTGCGTCACAAGTGGTGACACGTACGCACCTGCTCTGTGTAGATAACTGCCCGCCAGCGACGACTGAGAGAACGCCGTATCAGCCAAGCCGGATCGTTTTTAATATGTATCACCAAATCAGACTGAGTCTGTCGGGAACATGATATAAGCCGAAAAGTGCAGTATGCCAACGGCCTGCACGTACTCATGATGACATCTATAATTAAAAAGTTCATATGAAGTACCTGAATGGTGAAGAATTGTGCGTTTGATAATTATGATCGATCGGCAGACCTATGCATCCAGTGACGGCTTGGGTCCAATTAATTTGTATGTGAAGCACGAATGCATGGGGAACCAGTCAAAATCAACCACAGATCGACTAACGTTGTGGTGGGTGAGCTGGTAACCTGAGTACGTGTCGGCTGAGCAAATAACCAACATGCTAAATGCTTCGTGTTCACACTTTGTCTTTAGAGTATAATAAATTTATGTTGTTTGTTTTTTTGTACATCCACTAGACATGTTATCATTTCCACTTAAGTTTTGTAAGAATTCATTAAAGGGTATCATGAAAGATGAAAATGAAATCATAGATATTCCACTGCCTACTCACAGCTTTAAGAAAGATCCAGTACAACCTTCACCAAGAACGATGATAATCTCTGCTCTTCTCGTCTGATCCGCGCTATTCACTCTTCAAATCGTTGAAACGAGACAATACCACCATGTGAATGCCAAATTAATGCTCGAGGGGGAGATTTTCTTATGTGTATATGTGTGTGGACTCTAAAAACAGGTTCCGGGTCCCGCCGAGACGATTTGCTCAGCTGAAACAATAAGGCAGGGGCACTCGAAGGCGACACACGATCCCGGGCCCAACCTCTCACCTGTGATTCTCACCTTTCTTTGGCTTTCCGCGTTGGGCTTTCTCGCTGCGCTCTCCCGGTTACCACATGCCTTGTCGCCCGTAAATTTAACGCGGGGATATTTACGCGCCAGTTTCACGCCCGAGAGATACCCCGACGGTTGTTTTTGGGTGGTCCTCTGCCGGTGGTGGCGGGGAATGTTACTTCAGATCGGACACATTTGGCTACGAGGGCGACTTTCGTGAAAATTCAGGTATCCACGTAAACCGGTGTGGCGGTCTCAGCTGTCTCCCGGTCTCAGCGGTCCCCCTTGCCAAATATGGTAAAATACGTCATGCCATCTCTGCGCACAACAATGGGCCAGTCGTCCGTTTAATGTCCAGCTATTCGGGGGGGGGGGGTGCTCAGACCGGGAGACAGCTGAGACCGCCAAACCGGTGACTCGGATTCCCCATTGATCGAGAGATATCATCTGTTTTGCTTGTTCTTATTTATGGTAGCACAGAGCATTACATGAAACAGCCGCTGCTAACAACTTCATCTCAACACTGAAAACTGACCGGGACTCTGGAAATAAGGGTAAAAAACGGCTTCACCACGATTTTGGAAACCTTGGATATAATGGAAGAAGAGGAGGAAAGACATCGCGCAAGAGTGGTGATTTGCAGTTGTACGTGTTGACTGTACAACCTTGCAGAGTGAAAACTGTTTGTCTAACAACTTAAGCCTCACAAAACGCATTAAGATCTTTCTCACAGTTTCGGCGTCCTTTCTAGGCGGTGTGCCTTCGGGGCGACAAACCTCCTGACGGTCGATTCACCGAATGAAATCATTCTTTACTGCACATATTCACATTTAGTTTCAGTCGACAAAGGTATGCTGGCGCTTGAGCCATCAATTGCATGCCTATTGGGGTGATAGTTTTGTTTTGTTTTGCTCGTTTTTTATTTATTATTTTTCCAGAGGTAAACACAAAATTCTTTACATGAGCACTTCATTCAACCAGAAGCCGAAAAGTAAATTTACGCGTACTAATATTTCTAACAACCATGGAGCTATGCTCAGGACTTACACCTAAAAACAACACGTTGTGGTCGAGTACCCGGGTCTTTTTATGGTATTTTATGACTACGTGTATTGGGTCATTGGAACTCGAGTCTTTGAGTCGACATAATTAATCCCGTATCAAGGTGTGTATTTCAGCATTTATATTCTTACTCTTCCAAACTACTTGGTCAGACGTGTTTCCTGCGTATTGTCTTATTTGTTTAAGGTGTCGGTACCCGACTCATAAAGTGTGTTTTGAATCGACGTTTTCTTGGGGACGAGTGAAAGCTTTGGAACCGTCATCAAAGATTTATGAAAAAGTATCGGCGGGCAGAACCCGAAAGTACGACCTTATGCGCAGACGACAGGAACCAATATTGGTCTTTTCCCGAAAGCGACATTTCTCGCAAGTGAGCCTGCGTCATTCATAATGTTTACGTATTCCTTAACCCACTACTAGTCTTTCTCTTTCTTCTCAAGCTCTCACCATATTTTCTTTAACCCTTCCTCTTTCTTTATCCTTTCCTTTAAAGAGAGAGGGAGACAGCTGCTTACTTAACCAAGTAGCTGGCGCGACGTTGTCTTTGGTGTATGGAGACGTGGTTTAAGTTGTGTTTGATCAGTTCAGAGTCCAGTCCGGCTGATTCAACATCACAGCAGTACCGACGTGCCAAAATTCTGTACCCAAGTGTGTTTGCGGTGCAGTTTACGCGCCCATGCACATTACACACTCCGTATTGCATGCGAGTTTTGGGAAAACAAAGTGATTGATAAATGTTTTAGCAGCGAATGGAAAACAGGGGAAGCGGCACTAGAGTGTCAACAAAAGGCGCACTTTATATCTCACACAAATCACTGTACAAAGTGAATGCGCAACAAAGTGAATTGCATACATTCAAGGTATCATGTTAGTATTCTGATACACTATTATAATAAAATTTCAATTACTGTTCTAGCCAGAACAAGTGACAGATGCACAAAATATCAGAAGGCCATACGTAAAGCCATGAATAACCTATCACTTGTATAATTATAACACTACTTATTATCTTTCCAGTATTATTACGAGATGTATAGGCCTGTTTTGTGTAACACACAAAACTCCGTATGAATCCTTTTTTCAGGGGAATAGAGACAATTCATCTGCTAAAAATATACGAGTACGATCTTTGAAACCACAAGATGTCTCTAGATAACGGACGACCCTTCGCAATTGTTCCAAACTCACTGTTTGCCATCCACTTCAAGACGTATCAGCATCTTATAAATTGCTCATTCCGGGCATAGACCCCCCCTCTCTCTATCTGTAAGTTTAAGCCGAAAATGTCCTCCTCGTATCTGACTGTCCCTTGTCTCTCAATCACTCCCTGTCGTTGAGGAGATTAAAACTTCTGCGAGTCGGGCAGCGATGTTAGCGGGCTCCTGGCTCGCTCGTTCTCCTTAGATAGCCCGACGCTTTCATCAAAACCTTATTACGGCCACGTCGAATTGACAAATTGGAAATGATAGAACGTTGGAGAGGGGCTCTGAGCGTTAACTCCCAAACCAAATGCTTTACGGGCCGATGGAAACTTGGATTGCCGACAAAAGCAGTAAGATCGACATGCTGCCTAGTCTAAGGGATTAGTGTCCAGTTGCCGGTAGCTTTATTTCAACACATTGGTTATGGTAAAATCATAAATGGGGCATCATTGGAAAGCATTTGCTCTTTACTTTGAGATGACACCAAGTTTCTTTCGCAAAAAAGTGTGTAGCTTTGCCAAAGTAACCATTTAAAAATGGGTTTCCTTTTTTGATACACCCTGTCGAAATGTCAAGCGCGTATTACTGAGGCATCTGGCCAAACTTCCCTCATCCAGTGAGTGCATGTACACGGTACGTATGTCTGTAACTGATGTTTAATTCTATAGCAACAAACTCTTCCGTTAATGTCGTGTTTCCGCCGCACCCGGCACAGTGACTCATTTATTTGGCACAGTGGCAAGTTGCAGGACTTGGCAAGGCACCAGGCAGACGAGTTTTAAGTGCCGCAATACCGTGCGAATGGTCATGATCTCTGTACAACAGAGATGGTTTGTATTTTAAGAGTACAGGCAGAATTCATCAATTTGAACGAAAAAAAAGATAAAGGCAAGGACACAATGGCCGTAGACCCATATTTTCATTCTCCTGACTGCTGTGAAAGAGAGACTCAATGGACAGATTGGTTCTAGGCCTAAAAACGACTTCAGACAGTCAACAAAGTGCACTGTAGGAGCAAGGCTGATCGTCAAGGATCAATACCAAGATGGTGTTGGCGCAAGGGATCGTCTTTGCAATTAACCTCATTCCCAAGACGCTATAGAAGCTGTGGCTTTTCGCTGTCTGCTAAAGGACCACGTCGGCCTGTTTTCTACTGACACAAATAAATGAGGCCAGTTCTTTCAACACAGCTGCCTCCAATGTTGCCTATGCTTGCACTCGAGAAGACTTCCAAGTTACACGACGAAATGCTTTTAACACTGGCCATTAGCAGTGCTGCCGTGGACCTGCTAGGAGAGAAATTATCTCTGTGACAGACATATCTGGGTCCGGACTGAACCGTCCGCGACTGTGTAGAAACAACATATACATACCTGTATTACCTCAAGAATAAAGGTGCACATAACTATCAGCACAGTTTAAAAAATAAGGAAAAAATGACTGCGTGGGTGAAGATGATGGGGCACCACAAGTTCACACACATGCACCTGTTTTACATAGGAAGCGTGGACATTCCTTTGTTCTCATGTGGTTAAGGAAACCTGAGGAAAACGCTCCTTTTCTCCACCTAGGATAACTCCTTCGAGCTGGATTTTTGATGATGAGTTCCCGGAGTGTTCCTCTTCATTTTGCCATGGATATCTATGACCCCAAAATGCCTCTGAAACTGTTTTTCAGATAGGGGGAAACATTGTGTGGACGTGTGCGAGTCCACACTACGCCATCGCACCCTACATTCTGTGGACTTCTTTTGTGCAGAGGTCCATACTATATGTATGCCACGCCTGCACACAGCCGTATGAGTGCCAGGCACGTAAAATCACATAATTTACAAGACAAACGTCAAGGGTGTCATCTTGGAGATTCATTTCTTTTTGGAGGTAGAGACTGGGCGCTTCAGTTTGGCCTCGGTGTATTCCTCGTCGCAACTAATTTACCCCAATCTTAGGATGTATGTAGTTAGCAGAACCCTTTATCAGTGCAGGCAAATGAAATGTCAAAGCAATACGCGGATATAATAAGCCGGCTCCGAATGTCAAGGCAGCGTGGGTGGCTGCAATTTTGCAAGTCACAAAGTGGAAAAAAAAGGAATCCAAGGACGGGATAATGTTGCTCGGTGCCCAGATATTCGATTCAGTGTTACTTCGAAGGATGAACTTCGAAAGAGACAAAGTATGGCCGAAGTACAGGACCATGGCCGGAATGGGTGTCATACGGCTATAGGTCCACGGCCAACTCGTGCCTACCCGTAACTGCAACTGGCGAAGATCTGGATGTGGTTATTTTTAAGACACGAGATTTGGGAAGGGCATGCAGGAAACGCACAACAAACAAAGAGCGGGAAAAACTAACCCATGGCGGGCCTTTCGGAGCTGAAGGCAATGTAAAACGTTCACGCTTGAAGTTACGGTGGCCGTTGGTATCAAACAGCAGGAACGTCGACCTTACGAACAATGGTAGCTACCATTTCCTGTGTTCATTGAAAGAGTGAACCTTTCTCATTATTGCTCAATATTTGGCCCAAAGAAGGGAAATGTCATGATGTTTATCTACAGTGGGAGGACAATATACATGTACAGGCAAGTTGTGTTGCTGCAACAGGCAGCCCCATTACAGCGGCGACTTAATGAATCTCTTTCCCTCACGTATACGTATCTGCTAGTCTTGTAACCAGTAGACCGCTAAAATAGGCATTCGTGCTTGCGGCGTCAGCGTCAATAATGCTTGCTTGCCATACCGTTACTGCTTTCCTCGCTTCTTCCATTTTTGATTACTTTCATCTCCATGGTGACATCATTTACGCGTTATATCATGGGTTTCAAAACAAGCCGTAAGCAACGCAGGAGGAAAATTGACGTTTTGAGAGGCTCGTGACACTGTTAAACGACAGTTAGCGTTCACTTTCAATGGACCTTGTTGACGTCTGACAGTTGGGCTCCACGCAGAGGAAAGTTCTTTGCATGAATTATTGTTCAATGAGCATTTTCAGTACTGGTCTGACCAAAGTACTATAACGCGTGCGTTGGCGTGTGATTTTCTGATCCGATTGCTCGTCCGCATGATGAAAGAAGCAATTGCTTTGTCAGTTCAACAAAAGCACAAAGATGTTTTAGCATATCATTGTGTAATAATACATACATTGCGAGGGTAAAGGGTTGAGTCTCAACTCTGATCTGAGGGCTTGGGTGGTCCCCCAAACCCGGGCTTGGTTTGCGGCTTTCCACGCGGGGAAATGGTTCCAATCTCCAGAAGTCCATGCCGCAGATAAATGAAACCAAGGTCTGGAAAAAATCCCCATCATTTGCACGGCGACAGGTGGTGGCTGTGCACGACGACATGAAAAGACCAGCTTCAAGCGGTCGATCAAGCGGGACTCGAATAGGGACCGTGGTGATGAAAACTTGGTGTTTGTACCGTAAACCATGTAGATGCTACCATCGAGAACCAGAGAAAGTCAAATTTCTCAAAATGCAGACAGTCTGTCTGGCATGGTGCCGCCTCATTCTGCATCAATGTTTGAAACACAAAAGGATCCTGATTCATCGTTATCTTATGCTGTCGCTTAAGTGCAGCCTGTGCATGTCGTAATTTCCACGAAGTTATAAAAGATTATGATTTTTTTTTCAAACTCAACAAAAGACACGTGGTTACAATACGCTTCGTCCTTTTCATTAATACTGTCATGTTACATAACAACATAACACCATGTTAGAAATGGTTGCTTTCGAGCATAAACTTGCGAAGTTTTACCTAGCGTGGCCATTCAAAGAGAAACGTACTTTACTTGATAAACCCAGTGAGATTTTGGATTGTTTGTGGACGCTGGAGCGACAAACAAGAAAACCTGACCGATCGTTGCGGGAAAAAACATTTTAACCAGTTTCTGATGATAGCATTGAATTATTGACATAAAACATGAACTTGCTGCTTTTGAAGCCAACGACAATTACTCAAATTTTCGGCTTAATTTGTCGTTTCTTTTTACCGTCAACAAACGACTCGTCATTCTACGAATCACGCAGTCAATGGATCTATTCAAACATTGAGATGTGGACTACAATCATCCGAGCAGAGTGAATAGAAAACCAAATGAGCGTATTAAATTTGCACAGAAATGGTTTTATACACGATTCACATTGTCATCATATACATGTACGTGTAAATAATTCATAGATACGGACACACAACGATCCATTTTGAAGGCTTCCTAGTCAGGCACACAGCACAAAGTAATTGATAACCAAATTCTCTTATTACACATCGCTGGCTTCGGTGAATACTAATGCTGTGTGAACACAAACAGACAAACACAATAAGACTGACAAATCTTGACTTGGAGGATGAGCTTTGCCATTAAGGGGAGAGGCAGTAAGAAATCTTCCTCTTAATGATAGGTGCTTCTCATATATCATATTCACCGTTACAATCGAGCCTATCCCTCGCGTATTTCGGTGGTGAAAATCTAGGACAAGAGTTTCATAATTTGAAAAAGGTCTATAAATTTGACATCTCTTTTTGAAATACGCCGATCACATTCAATGTTTATAGAGCAGGGGCACTTGCTATAATTAAAGTTATAGGATTTACATTCGAAAGGCCGCTGGGACAGACCCAGGGAACCAGCAAAATTTTAATGGCTTGTACCAAATGTCCATGCCAATAGTGCAGTGTGATGTCGGTGAGACGTATTGATGCTCTCGCTATTATCATTAAAAGTGCACGGCATGAATGTCGGGAAATAACAAGATTGTTCATTCCAGTACCTCGTATGATCAGAAGACTTGTCTTAACCTTGGCTACTTTAGTACTGAACACCGCAGTTGCTACCCAAAGCCATCATGTCTACCTCTGGTACGGCTTCAGGGGCGGATCCAGGAATTTTTTTGGGGGGAAGGGGTCAGAGCGGAATTTTTTTAATGTCTCATTTTTGCGGACAAGCAGAAACGATAATGAAACATTACACGACACACATTGTTTACAATGGTATTAGTGCACTTATATACCTTGTACACTTGAATTATTTCTCAAATTTATTTTTCCAATCTTTGTCATATTCTTAGCCAGCAGGGGCCCAGAATTGCGCCTGTATGTAAAGAACCGAGTCTTTACTTGAAGACAGTCTTTGGTTAACATCGCTAGGCTTCCACTGGAGTCTTCTCGTGCATTCTGCAAATTAATATTACCAACCAATGGTTCTCGATTCAAGCGCGCACGCAACGCACAATATGCGGCTTTTCACGCATCAGGCTTATCACTCTGTAAAATAAGGGGCATGAACAGCTCCACAAAGTGAGCATCGTGAGCTGAAAACATACGTGAAATAGCCGCTGAGCATCGCTGCCAATCTCGAGGGATCTCTCACCAACGCGTCTCGTCCGAGGCCGATGATATAGATCTTTTGTATGCATCCATATTATCTGTAGATGCAATCTTTATCATAGTCCCTGTATACCGACCGGGCCATTGATTTGAGGCTCTCCGTTACCTCGCCTGCTTCGTGTTGACATTGTGGGAGGCTCTGATCATATTTTGTCAGACGGAGGCCATTGTTATTGATAGGTCAATCGTAGCCCGTCTTCGCCGGCTTTGGTCTAAACGTCAACGGCTAGCAGGGGCTGTCTCTTGGGGGGGGGAGATGGGGGATAGAGTAGGGGGAACAGCCAAGACAAACACGCGCTGTTGACTTGTTCCTCGGAGTTCAATGATAGATGGCTGGCAGTAATAAGTAATGCCAATCACTGGCTCTCTAGGCTCTTGCCTTGAAGAAAAGAAGATGAAATCGTTAGAATACAAATGTAAATCAACTTCTCCAGTCTTCTTCTGTCTCAGCGGCACTTAAAGTGACATGCATGACTGTAAGACGAGACACGGTTTATTCAGCAGATTTATAAATGGTATGCTTGAATTAATAAAGACGGTAAACATTTGATCGACAACGGATCGACTAGTTATTTCAACACAGAATTATAAAGGAATATATACTGCACCATGTGAAAATACTAACACGAGATAATGACATGTGTAATGCGATGTCGTGTGTGATGCCGTATTTGAAAGATACGATCGCTGGTGATAGGTATCTTAACATGACTAACAATCTATACTAAGTTTTCATTATTGTGAAGTTTGTATTCAAGTTAATAAGAAGCACAAATCGCGTCACTTGGTTTATATTTGCCGGGAAAAACGCTTTTATTGCACTTCTAAGTTTGGGAGAATGCCAAGACACGTTCATCAAAATGAATCCTTTGAGGAGGAGAATTGGCCTGTGCTATCCATCAAAAGCCTTCTTCGACAAAGTCACTGTCTAAAGTATTTCTGGCTCCACAGTCGTAATGCCAACCGACAAACCATAGAGCGTTTCCGTGTGACGTCAGACCGATCGACGCCTTCTCGACAAGGCTGATTTCTCGTGTTGGAATGGTAAGTCTCCAGTCGGCCGAATGGGACGCTCGTCCAACTAGCTAAGGCGAGCTACAGGGCAGCAATCACAGAGTTGCTGTGCACACAATCTGCCTTGGAGAAACAAACAACCAGCCAAAGATGCGGTCTTTCAAAGTGTGATCTTCGCCCAGCATTAGCAGGCCGTGCCTTAAGTTAACTGGATACGGCTGCAAAGTAGCACACACGTCTATGGGAAGCGGCAGCAGCCGCTAACGAGTGGCTTTCTCCTCGGGCGTAGTCCTATAATGGCGCATTATTGCTGGTCATATCCAAGTGATAGCCCTATAAATGGTCACGGGAGGTATTCTGCTGGGCAGTTCCATTAATTTGGGGTCCAAAGAAGATACACAAAGTCCACAGACATTCTCAGATGTAACCTACTTAGCCTACATTCCAGCACATCTCTGCAAGTTCGACGACACGGTTTGGCTACATATTTAGGGTTTTTCCCAACATCACTAAGCACGGAATCGCCCCTTGCACGACCAATGTATCGGTTTACGACAAGGCTCTCTACTTATGAATAAAAAAGAAACAAAATTATTATTTCACAACAAGCTTCTATGTTTATCTGCAGCAAATACCGATACTGATATCAAAAAAGGTTATCAAAATGGAGTCAGTATGTGGTGCGAAATTAGCAGAAGCCAAACAGACTGTTTCGTGTAAAAGCATTACTGACATATTTCGTGCTCCACAGTCCTCGTGCCCGAGGTGTAACACACTCTACATCAGCAGTAGCGAGTTAACGCATGATTTGTAAGCAACTATTGGCTAACTACTGGCGAACTATATTGACGTAAATCGCTGCAAGTCGACGGGACTGCCTCGGGAGTTACGTAAGCTAGAAGCCCCGCTGGACTAATTAGTTTCGACACTCAGTGATCGATAATCGAGTCGAACCGAATACCACAATTAGCCCGTTTAATGAGTGATTTACCGGATTTACCGGCCCAGGGCCCAGGGACGAATCCCACCGATCGAATATTAATTTACATCTAAGTAAGTCGATCGAGGCTGTGAATTGAGGTCATTAATGCAAATCGAGTTTTTTAATGGGTGCTTATCTTAAAGGAGCAGAGTTTCCTTAAAGGAGCAGTAATGAATTAAACGCAAAATGACATTTAGTATTCACTATTATTTAGACATCGTCCCATCTAAAGTAGGCCCTGAAAGTAAAAGGTCCCGCGGAGAGTTTGGTCTCACCTTCGCGCAGCTCGCCTGCAAGGATGGTATATGATTCAATTCCTATCACATGTTATATTTTGAAGAATGATAATTCCTGAGTGAAGCCAGCCCAAGAAACATTCGTGTCAGTATTTTGCCAGTGTAATCCTCAAGAATGTTGTGGAAAAGTCACCAGGAGATAGGTAAAAACGAAGTTTATTAAAGACCTTTCATTTCCAGCATTATCTTACGAGAGAACGAGAGTGAATAACGTGCGAAGATTTATCTACCTGCAATCGATGGGTTCTAGATTCAGTTTAGCTGACGCGTCACGTCATGACGTGACGTAATTCTTGTCAGCAAATATTAGATTGGACTTTGGAATCTTGCGTAAATGCGGATTATTCTTAAAAGTTTACTTCTTTATAAATGGTAAAGCGATTGACACATTTTAGCTTTTAGCTAAAAGACTACCACAAAATATAATTCTGTAACTGACATCCGCGTGTGAGAACACCGAGTTCCACTTGTGATGTATTTGAGATTTTCGGAAGCGAGAGGTCCAATTTGGGCACGACTTTTCTCTCTCAGGTTAAACAATTTTTCAGTTTCTGTGAATTACTGTGGTTAGACATATTACGCGCACGGAGGGCCTTTTTTCGGAAGTGATTTTTTTTGGCAAACGAACCCAAACAATACAAATTCTAAAATTTTGCGCGTCAATTTTCCTATCTAAGGATTCAAGAATCGCTCGATCAGATGTCAACTTTCAGGCTGTATATTAAAGCAGAAATATCTTTTAGAATTTGTGTATTGGCATGACTTACGTTGTGTTTTAATTTCGTTGTTTTCACTGACAGCCAATTCAATTTCTCAGGCATTCTCTGAACAAACGTAACCATGACAGTAAAAATTTCCACTTGAAATTTGTTCACGAGAAAAAAAGGAAAGTTGAATGATTGGAATATAATGTTACTTGCGCAACCCACAACAAGCATTTTTTTCCTTTTTGTTCGACTCTTCTGATTTGCGTGGAGAGGAGAGGCATATGCATGTCTCGCAACAAGGAACGCGACCTTCTGTCGCCTCCAAAATCTCCTTACCAATTTTTGGTCATCACTCTGAACGCCATTGAATGCCATTCGTCACTCAACGGGCGCGTCAGGCAGCCGCTCGAACTCTGCTAAAACGTGCCGGGCACACGCACGGAACGCAGCCCTCCTCTAGCGCATGATCACATCGAGGTTGCAAGTCTCCGTGAACAGAAAATTCCGGGAAAACGCCATTACTGCGGTGACGCCACCCTGGCGCGAGATCTTAAACTTAACGCGCGTGCGTTTTGCACAACGTCCAAAATTAAGAAAACAAAATAATATATATACTTGGCCGATATTAAACGTTCGTTTAAAAACTGGCTCAGGAGAATGGACGCGACTAATGCCCCACTCGCATATACTAGGCCTACTTTCCTATGATTTAACAGGCATTGAACGCGCGCGTACCACCTGTCAACGAGCGTGATGAGGAAAACCTTCTAATCATGGTTGCCGAATTAGTCTAGGTTGCTTTTCCTTGATGAACAATAATTTTAATTATTTTGGTATTATATTTCTGTCACACGTACAAGACGGTTGTAGCCCACATTAAGACAAGTGTAAAGAAGCAGAAGTAAGGCTTAAAAGCTACAATTTGATGGGTCGGATAGACCAAATTTCAATATATCCTTGAACAGTATAGATAGATGCATCCCAATACGACGCTTTTTGCGTCGATCTGCACACTTCCGCGTTTGAAAACGAGGCTGTATGTGTCAGCTTCAATTCTTAATATGATCAGACGATTGAAAGTAAGGAGTCAAGAAACAAAATAC
>NW_019091700.1:51502-102544 GCF_001949145.1 Acanthaster planci | reverse complement strand
AATACGAACCGGATACTCCATGTACTGTGAGGACTCCGCGGGCGCACGTGACAAAGTTCAACACAGAGAGCCTCGGTTTCGATGCAGATATGCGCAGACAGCGCATATGTGAAATCCCTCTATGCAGTACTAGGTGACCACGGAGTCCATTTCAGACTAAGTGCAGTTTCATCTGTCCTTTCTAATCATCTTGCTTGAAAAAACAAAAATAAAACGACTCCCCCAAGAAAAGAGAAACTTTTCGGGCGTTATTCTTAACTTCTTTCAAAACGCATACGGCAGGTAATTTTGTCTTCTTCTTAAAAGCGACAACAATGATTAAGGTTGGCCTTCCCCGGTCTCCATGCGCGCTTCTTTAACACCAGCCTTGGGAAAACACATGGCCATCAGCCTAAAGCCTGATACGAATTATGCCACCATGTTCCATCATGGACATAAAAATATGCCGGGTAAAGTGAAATTTAATCACCCTTTAGTGAAGATGAAATGGCTTTCTTTTCTGGGAAGCCAAGACTACAATTTGATTGGAAAAAAACGCCAAAGACAATAACCGTCTTAAACATTTCTGATAATTTCGCTAAAATTTTATCGTTTCACCCAGTTTTTCTCTTCTCTCATAAGAGAACGGTGTCGACATGAAGGTTGTGATTCGTCCTTTCTTAAGGCAGTGTAACACATCAGTATCGTGACATTGCACAGAATTTTCCACAGACAGGACGGCACACTGAGCCCACAACTCGCTGTCAGCACAACAATGAATCATCATTAAAGATGGATGCCGGAGTCAAGCGAGCGCAGGTGTGTGCGTTTTCTGAATCAGCAGTAGTCCCAAATGGCATGGAAAAGCACGACCGATAGGATTTTTGTAGTCCAATGGGTAGGGAGGCAATATGCTGCTAAACAGTAAGGCTGCGCATTATTTCCAACTGTTATGTCTGGGTCTGGCTGTGGGAAACACGGGACGAAAATATAAAAAATCAAGGACTGCATTTTCCCTAAGAACGTCACAAGACAAAGCAATCGCCTAGAACTAAATGTGACGACTTAACAGGCTTCTGTAATTTGCAGCCGGATATATCTTTTAGGAGGAGTAAAAACGCGTTTTCGAATGTGACAACAAACGCTTCTTTCTGAGCATTCATTACTCGAGTGATAAACTCCTACGACCCTTAAGTCGTGCCTTTTGGCAGGATAATTTTCCCGCGCATTAAACCAGTTTCTTTATCTCTAAACGACCCCTTACACGAAAGCCCTCCCTTCCCGGCGTGGGCGGACATGGCAAAATATCATAAAATGTCACGATCGTTGATTACTTACACAATATATATTAAAAGTAAGCAGAATATCTTATGCCTGTTTTCAGCTATATAGGCCCCTAAAAATACTGCACGACTCAATAGCGGGGGGGGGGATAATTTTTTGCAGCTCAAAAGAGAACGTACAGGGATCGTGCTATTGAGAGAATCGATGAAAAAATAATGGATCTACTGTGTAGGCCTATTCGTAATTCTGCAATGACAATTTGATACATAAAGTAGCCATGAAACGCGTAGAAAGGAGGGTGCCAAAATTTTGTATTAAAAGGCAGCGCAATAAGCCTGGAGAATTACTGGTCTGAAGTTTCAAAGACTCAAAGATGGTCTTCTTAAACAAACTAGTCATTTCATTGCTCGGTTAATAAACGCAGTCACATAGTGACCGTAGTGATGGCCGTGTCCGACCGGACCATCTTTGGTATAATAATTGGAACTGTGAGCGGTTGGTTGAAATTTCTACCGACATATAACATGAAAGATGCTGGGTTGGTTGGTCATACAAGAACGCCACAAGCTTAAAGTTGGATTAACCGGACACTGAGCCTACTTTAATACCAGCGTGAAAGCAGTTCAAACAAGGCTGCAGTTTATTAGTTAAGCACCTCCACGCGTAGCTAAGAAATTGCGATAAAGTGTGCAGCTCATGGGCACACAAAATGTCATGCCGCTGGTGACTAATAATACAGATGATCCTATCGTTGTTCGAGCCTCTGCTGAAATCAAATCACGAAGCTCATTGAGCAGGCGTCGATGGAAAAAAGGTTACCAGGATCAAACGAAGCAGCTTGATGTACTCGGCTCCGCAGCGATCTAACCAGAAATTTTCTCTCTTTTTTTTTTTGGCAAGCTAAGAAAAATCATGTCTTTTCGGGCAGGCGATTCAAGGTGACCGGCGGGACCAGTACCACTGTTTGCATGAAAAAGCCGCAAACCTCCATTTAATGCTATCAGTATGCAATGGCCGCAGGAGAAAGACTTTAGAAACAAAAACACGCACGGCTCTGGGTGTTCAGGCATCGCCGGCAGGACTGGCGGATCATTACTGCCTTGCTACAGTCGCCTTGTTACTAAAGTGGGGGGAAAATATCTAGCCGATCCAAAAATCACGAGCTAGCGGCCGAGCCGGGCTGAAGGTGCGATGGAGACGCTGGCGGTTTAATAATAAGGTGGTGATGATAAGGTTACTTGGTGTCTCATCACTTCGTGATTACAGACTGCTCTTGTTTCTATAGGGTAACCCGGTCGCCCCCACCGCAAGGAATTTTCCCTTCAACGGCTCTTCTATGATTAAATTGGGTTTTTACAAATTTTGTGAAATTGAACTTAAGGAACGATTTGGTTTGAATTTTTAACTTAATATAATAAAATCTGTGACGAAACCACTTCAAATTAATTGCCTTCATGGAAGCGCTTGGGTTTATCACCCGGTTATATTGGGTAGTGTCGTCATCGCGTCACCTACTAACACTCGTTGTTGACGCCACTGGCGTCCATTTTGGATCGACAGCCCTCAGGCAAGCGCATGATGCCGCGGTATCAATCCATGTGATGATCGGGTGGGGCACCAGACATCACGTCGCATTGATCAGCTGACAGCTGTAGACCAAATCAAAAGCATTGGTTGTCTTCTAACCAAGGCTCCGATTGGTTGGCGTGCGGGGACGAACAATTATAATTCTCATATTACGGCACACATCTTTCAGCACGGCTTCTTTGTGAGTAGGCCCCGCAGAACATTTGAAGCAACATATGGGACGGAGAGAAACCCCCCCGCGCCTTAGTGTAGGTCATTTTTTATCAGAATCTGAGGAATTCTTTACAAACTTCTAGGGGGATGTGTTAGGTAACAATAGTCTAAAGTGTGTATAGGGATTGGACAGGTAAGGGGGGGTACCCCTTCGTCCCACATCCTGGTATACCAGCAAACGCCGTAACACCCAGACTACACACCCAGGTGCCAAGCCTCACATCACTACAGGCTTGGGCTAGTCAGTCACCCCTCAGTGAACCTACACGTTCTGGCATGGGACCCATATATTACACGGTGTGTTCTGCATTGCTCAGCACGTGCTGACAGCTCCGTTACTCGCTTTTCCTTTTTCTACCAACCAGGGCGCAGCTGCAACTCTTTCCCTATAGCACCAAGTTCACTGTTTGAACCTCTCTGCGAGTGCCGGCGCTAGGATGCATGATGTTTAATGTTCAAAATGCACGACGGACTGTCGTTAATGTGAGCACTTCAAATTGACATGATACAATCGTTGAAAACATTCAACCGTGGCCTTCCACTTTCCTTTTATGATCTGCACAAGATAACTCAGGAAACCGACGTACCAAGAAGAGCGCCAAATAACTTACAGGAGGGCGATGCTCAGAATAAAACGATTCGCAACGAAATCACCCCTTTAACTTGGATCTTTAAGAGAAGATCCTCTGTGGTCACCCAGACGGATCAATGGTTATATTAAGTTAAGTTATGGTTATTTCTCTAAACGAATACGACAAACAGGTGGTTTGGATAGACAGTTTATAAAAAGGATCCAACAAACTAAGTCTCGAATATGCGTACATACTTAAGTGGTCATATCACTTTCACGCGGGCCTCTCCTTAATGGGATAAAATGATACCACATTAAGACGCCGGAAATTCTGGCGATCGTAGTTTCTCGGGCTTCGTGAGATACTAGCTCCTACGCGTGCGAATGATTACTGGGGCCGATTTGAACTACAGACCAACCAACGAGGGTGTTTTCATCGTACGAGGCACAAGACTTCGGATACCTATGATTGTAATTCGTTTGCACAAGTTCAGTTCAGTATGTCACAGGTCCATTGTCTGACAAGAGTGTTCTTAACAGTATCGACGCTAAGCAAAACCAGTAAGTACGATCTGGTGCAACATGACAGAGGGCTCATCTCTCGTCATTGTTTTTATATTGCACCGCGTGGGAAAAACTGGACTCTGCCCATGACAGTCGTGGGATACGATGCCGATTTCCTGACTTTGGAGGCTTTATTTGTGCTGGTACGTCAGACATCGTCACGACGGCGACGCAAACACAATGATAACAAACACCACATCAGACATCGCCCAAAAGATGTCGCTTCACCAAAGTAGGTTCGACTAAACCCTTCAGGGCATAAAATAACAACAAAATACAAAAACTGAAACTACCGTCCCCATCATCTCTCCACTCCAAGTCAGATAGGTTGAATTATGGATGGGAGTGATTTACTCCGGCAACCATTTAGCCTCGCGGGCAAAGCGATAAATCATATTAATGCTCTCATTTCCATCTTGATAGCAGAGTCGAGCTATCATCATTTTTGTTTCCAACCGCGAGCGAGTGGGCATTTCCTGAAAGACTACCGCCTGAGAAGCGGGGCTCTTCTGCCATGGAGCTTTGGACTGCACCGGCCCGCCTGCCCTTGCCAGGTTTCCCGATCATCACTCCTCCAGTTTTGCTCGTCGGTGCGTACTCCCACCTGCATGCAGGAAGAGCGCGCGTGCGGCAGCACGATCACGATCGACGAGCTGCCGTTCAATTATTGATATGGCCTTTCTGGATTAAAACACCCACTTCTAGAACATGGCTGGTGCAAGCTCCAAGCAACCAAACTATACGTCGATTCTTTCACGAGAATACACATATCCATCAGCCATAATAATAATTACATGCCGGAGAGACCGTTATAGGCACATCCTGTGGATACAGCAAAACGATACAGAAAGGGCCTTCCAACTTCAAACAGAAAATGACCCGGAAGTACGGGCGTTTGAAAAGGGTCGACAGATTTCGCGCATTGTGACTGGCCAACGCGAACTCTTGGAGGCGCACTATTGTGAATCGCCCGTATTGAAACTATAATTTGTTATGGCCTTAATTCAGTCAAACATTACCAATGAATGTGTTCGAGAAAACACCTTGCTTCAAATTACAGAGAGCATGCCTTCATTATGACGACAATGTGTCTTTAAGCTTACAAATCTGGTCTCATTGTTTTGATAAGATTTCCAAAATGGCGTTGGACTGCCAAAGCTTTGGTGTTATCTGAATAGCACGGGTAGGCCTACTTGAACTGCACTGGTGGTTCAATACAGTTACCAGAAAAATATTTTAAAACTGAAATAAAATGTCTATTATAGAGATCTTTATGATTAAATGCCGATGGTACAAAGTAACAGTGCATGTACATTAATATTGAACATTCCAATAAAGTTGGTGTCTACGAGTAATAAACGCAAGCTTACAAAGAAGACATTGACTAACGAAGGTAGTAACGAGGACACCACTGGAATCGCGTCAACTTGCTCAATAATGTAAACAACAGCGATAGGTTTTGGTAGTGCAGAGGTCAAAATCCTATCCGCAAAATGACATATCGGTTGGAGCAAGGATTCCCCCCTAAAGGTTATGCCATTCAGTACTCGGGAATTTCTCGACCACTTTCAGCAACAACCAAGGTTAAGGCATGAACGCATGAAAAAGTGTACAAGCTTGGATACAATGTAACACACATTAAAATGTGCAGGTGGAAATTAAGGCCACGCGGACAGCTTTCAAAAAAAAAAAAAGAACTGGATTGCAACGTACACACGCAAACGCCTTCCACCTATTTATACGGCTCCAAGCCAAGGCCGATTTCTGAAATTGGATTTATGTACAAAGGGGCAGCCAATAACAAGAAACTCAAGTCTCTCTGGTATAAAAAGACCTCGTTTCAATTATAGCTCGCTGCTCAGGCAAAAATACAATTTTTTCCTCCACAAAATTTCCCGTGATTGAGAGATGGGACGTGAGAGTTACATCAGCTTTGCGATCTGCAGGTCTAAGTCCCCAGTCGCATCTCTCCCGTCAATACCACCCGTGGTCGGTTATCGCAGACTGCCGTTACAGCAAAGATTCTTTTCCTATAACCTCGGAACGGTTTTCCCTCCCTCGCAAATAATTCTACAGGAAAGTCACGCACAGGTACACAGTGCGTGCCATTCTGAAAAAATGGGAGATTTTCAGCCATTGCTTTCTTACACAACATTTTCTCAGACAACGCAACTTTCGTTTTAAACGTACGCAATCTGGTCTTAACGCACGCAACCAGGTCTTTACTAACTTTGGGCAAATAAAAGCCATATTCACGAATACTGCTGGTGTTGGCAAGATTACAAAAGAAGAACCCGTCCATTTCCACAGTGGGATCCACAGTGGGATTTGCATGACATTCTACGGGTTTCACGTCTTATAGCAGGCAAACTTCTGCTGTCTTTTTAATTTGCACGTTTGTTTTATAAGCAATTTTACCTTAAATAAGGTTGTGTCAACATCCACATTTAAAGATATCAAAATGTATTTTGGGATTAAAAACAACAGTACTTAATAACAATAAGACACTTTTTCAGTTTTTCATATACTTTATTCCGTGCTGGGATACGCATATCTTTGTTGTTACATTACGCTGATTCAGGGGGAACAAGTATAACATCCCACATTCATTACAGATGGAAATGGATACTGAGTCAATTCCCTCCCATTCAGCTTCATATAAAAATGAAATGATAAAAAAAGGAGAAATGTGCTGCGCAAACCTATTTAAAATGACAGCTTCTTTTTCATTTTTCACGATGTTAGAAATTCTCATTTGCACAAAATAGACAACAAGCCCTACTTCATTTACGCACACCAAACACTCATTCATTCATTAGGCATCACCTGGTGCGACACCATGAACCACAAAAAACGTCTAGTCCATTTATACACTTAATCAAACAGGGAACTACATGTTACATGTACATCATTGCCAAGAGGCCCAATTGGAACATTGGCTATGGCACTTGGTTTGTGCTGAAGACAAGTGGGGCAAAATGATTACTTCCGGGCATCGGCAGGGCAGTTGCCGACTCCTTTTTCCCAGCTCCTGATGAAATCAACTATCTGGTGGTACGCATGTGCTCAGAAATCAAACTTTAGCATCAAGGCTACGCGCACGTGCATGCACACTGGATGAGTAGGGAGAAGGGAGTGTGGATACAACATGACACGGGAAAAAGGTGCTTGACTAGAGTCCGAGTCCTTTTACCAAATACTTGACGTTTTCATAATTATCATCGCATCTTCCCTCACCACAGTCATTCGGATTCCTTCTCAAAATGACCAAATACCTCAGCCATATACTATCTTACAACTGCCTTCACAAAATACCACCCTTTGTTCCAGTATATTTGGTGTCCCGAAAGAGGGCTCGACAGTAATTCTACCATAACGGAAGGACATAATCTGCACTATACATGGTCTTGGTATAATATGCAAATATGCAACGATATACATCAAAGTGAAACTGCGATACGTTTGTGTGAAAATACTCCGGTGGTGCAGGTGAGCAGAATCCATGCATACCGAAACACTTTCCTTTGATGTACAACTACCTTGTATTATTTTTTAAAATCTCGCTTATGTGAAAATAAACATTTTCAGTCCAAAACAAGTGTGCCCACATACTGCTTGAAAATCAGACACTTTTGGGGCAATACGTACTACACTACCGGTATACTACCAAAAATTTACGGTCAGATCTTACATTGATCTCGTTCTTCCCTGCTTATATTACACGGGGTAATCCCCCGAATTGGACAGAACAAAAAGCACTTGTCTTATGTAATCAAGATTATTATCGCCGTCAAGCGTCATCAGAGTTAGATGGAATCTTCAGTTTCAAAAGGTAACATTCTAAGCTTAAAATTGATACCAAACAACAATTCATGAAATTTGGATAGTGATTTTTTTTGGGGGGGGGCAAAAAGTAGAGCAAAACAGAGTTCAACAAAAATGTAACCATTTAGCAAGTTTTACTGATGACAGCATAACCATTTTGCGTGTGTGTTTTTTTTTTGCTTGGCACATGGTTTCCAAGTTGGACACCTGTGAACGCATGCGCACCAATACCAGTCTTATGCGGCCAGCAACACACAGTTACAAAAGACAAAATGTCTCTGTCCGTAGGTTGGCAAAGCTCCCCCCCCTTACGTCCTGTTTGTTGTGGCTACTTGCGATCAGGTCCTTGGGAGTGGTTCGCTGATGCGGGTTGGGTCAGATATAGAGTATGTCGTCAGACGGCCTCGAGCCAACACTGTGATATTCACCGAGAACTGTTTCCCAGTAGAGGCCAATTGGCCCGGAATATTGAAAGGTGAAGACGGTAATACAATATTAATCATATTCATAGCTCCCGGCGGTAGGTATGTAGAATTTCATTCCTTATTAATAAACTTCCAGGAAGGTATACAGCTGGACCGAAAACCTTAAACAAAAACCTGCTCAAAATGGACTTTTTCATCACCAACGTGAAGGTGTACTTCGAACAAGCCGAAAGTACTGCCACTGGGGCATTTCGAGGCTTTCACCCTGCCAAAATCATTTAAAGAATGGGAGAGCTGAGACTACGATTAAAATGACGTGACAGTCTTTTCAGCAGACGAGATGCGTAGACGTCTAGGTACAACATCCTTCCATGGCGACTGGACAATCATTTTAACCAAATCCAATGTGAGCTCTCATTACAAGTATGTTGTTCCAAAATGCATTTGTAGTTTTCCCTTTCACTAAAATTACCTTCCATTACATTTTTACCAGCGGCATGATCAGCCATGGCCAGCACGCATGACCATACCCAATGGTTCTTGACCCAACTTGCCCACAAGTTTTGCGCAGCAAATATGACAGGCTCCTGACCCAAAGGAACGACTCGACTTTCGATTTTTATGAGAACTTTCTGTCTGATTTTGTTAACACCAGTAACCTTCGTATTAACAGTAAACTTCTTATAGAAAGTTCCCTCCAGGCATTTTTTCTTTTACTGAACGTCCTGAATGTTTATCACCTGAAATGCTGTTTGCCACCTTGATTCGATTGAACCATCAAGAATCAAGAATTGATGGCATCGAGGCCGCTCACTCGACGCTGATCGTGTTAAATGTACGGAGGGGCATTATCCCACTGCGTTGATTACTCCACCCCATCACCGAGATCGCTCCTGGCTTGACGATGTCTTCCTATTCTCCTCAAACCACTTGCATGGGCGTCGAGACTTGTCGTGTGCGTGCATTTGAAACAAACAAAAAACCCAAAAAATCCACGAAGCACTCTGGGAATCAGCAGCGAAGCCTTTGAGAGATTGCGCGAAAACAAGCGGAAGTGATAATCACATTTGGCCGTTGCTTAATTATTAGAATGGACTCCCTTTTTTTTGCTCTGGAGAGAGACCACTTATGAAATGCCAAATCAAGGGACAAGGTCTATTTTAGTTATGCTGTTTTGATGAAGCATTGCACTTAGCGGGCATTGTTATCATCTCTCGGGCTCTTAGTTTATTACCGTTTCCTTTATTGACAGGCTGCTTGCGAAACATGACCAGGGGCCTGCTTTTTTTAAAAGCCTGTGCTTATTTTTAAAGGGGAGACACTCTTTGCCAAGGAGAACTATAAATCTCTAAAATGACAACTGCTGAGCTGGATTTTAACGAGCGCCCTAACATTCCAACTTATGACACCGTTGGAGCCTTTTAAGCTCTCGAGAATTTACGACCATCTAGACTTTTTTTCTTATATTATCCGTATCAGATATTAGGATACGCAAAGTGAAAATGACAAGGCTACGTGGTAGATTGCAGTTATTACTATTCTTCGAAGTTGTGGAAGTCTGACACATGCCTATGGTTTACCAACAGAGTTCTTAGGTTCAGCAGCAGAGTAACTTAAAGACTTACAACGCCCCAAAAGCCAGCTCACGTGGGCTTTGAACCTAGTTCGTAGTTCGTAGTGATTTGCAAGTATCTTCAAATGACAAAGTTTTCGAGAGTCCATTCCTCCCCTGCATATATATCACCTGCCCAAAAGCTAATTTGAAAATTATCCTGTTTACTTACATTTTAAATCTTAAAGTGTGCTAGATCAGATATTTTCCAGGCAGCAACGAACAACGAAACTTTTTTATTCGCGCACACCAATACCAATTACGCTACTAAAGTTTATGTAAGCCTGTTTACAAAATCCTGCCAAATTGCATTATGCATGAATACAAACTAAATCGGGAGTGGGGAGGGTTTTTCAATGAAGCCTCTTTCCAGTGACCTCTGAAACTCTCACTGGTTCCAAAATCATCAACTGTCCAATCACATTACTCCACGAAGTACCGGGGCCGACCTATGAAGGACCAATCACAATCTCGTCTCTACCTCGCCTAAATGGAATACGAAGCAGAAAAGGCTGACCTTTGACCCCAGTGGTATCATGTTTGGCTTGGTAACTCGGTTTGGTTGGCTGGGTTGGAATCTGTTGCTTTTGCACTCTAGAGGGGAGAAAAGTTGTAATCAATAAAATTCTATTGCTCACTAAAACAAGTGCTTAAAGTAAATAAAGTAATTCTCAACAACTGAACCCTAACAACTCTCCATGGTTTTGATGTTTCCTGTGTTTTTCTGTGTTCTGTTTCTTTTTAGTTGTCTCTGTGTTAAAATTTTCCCACTTTCTTGTGTGATGAGTTTCTACAATTATCTTTCTTTCACCATTTTGTTGTGAAAAGGGGTGCAAAGGCGTAGAGGGCCATTTCCGAAATAAGACAACTTCAAAATGTATGTCAATGTAAAATGGCCATGAAATCCATAGCAACGATATAAATTCATCAAATGGAAAATGTGCATATTAAGCACAAAACAAGGATACGAAAGGCTTCCTGACTGACAAGACAGGAAGGCCACAGCCACAGGCAGGAAGGGCATTAAAGCTGGGAAAACAGTGGAGTTATGCATTATTCCAGCTGATTAAATGGACTTTCTGAGGGCTAATTAATGCTGCTGGTATGCCTCCGCACGCTGCTCACGGAGATGACGGTGGGGACCGTCCCCAAGGGGCCCAGCAATAAACGTCACATCTCCCCCCGGGGACCATCTAATGTCCCCTTGCCTGGGGTTTTTCTGCTGGTTGATCATCTTTTCCCCGACTCCCTTAGGAGCAGGTTTTTTTTCACAGATGCAGCAATTAATTCAATGGCCTCAGAGTACAGGGCAGAAAAAAAGGATTATTAGAAAGATGTAAAAGATAGAGGATTGGGGGGGGGGAGCGGATATCACAATGTTGCCGACAGGATTCTGTGCCTGGATTCTTATCTACCAAGTCGGACTGTCGGGAATATCCTTACAGTACGTAATGACACTAATGTCATGCAAGAGCTGTTTTCCAGGCAGCCGGGGTGCATAAATCATAGCAAAGGTCTGTTGTCTTAGACCTTGCCGGCAGCGGGGGATCTGTGCTATTAGGACCGGCGGGCGATAAATTTGCAAACGTTATTTAATTTCAAACGTTTCTGCTGAGCGGCTCAGGATGCAGAGTCCCCACCACAAAGCAACTTAGGAGAGGCCACCTCCTGGTATCCATGGCAAGATCAGTGCGACTAATGACACTCTAACGATGGCTGGTGGGGACTAGATGGAACATTTGGGACCAAGCCCCAGGGCAAGACTGCATCATTGGTTATCAACAGCCCTTTATCGTATCTAAGTGCAGAGGGAGCCACTAATTGTGCAAAATGACCAAGACCGTGTACGCAGCGAGAAATGTAACCGATAGTAAAATGTGAGAGATGACAGGATGTCACAAAACAGTTCAACTTCGGTTATCAAAGTCAGAATGAGTAACTGACCAGTGGTCGAAAATTCTGATGGTCGTTAGGCAAGGTTGCAGGCAACACATCACGACCAACTGACTACAGTACCAGGGAATAATTCTGCCTCATTTTGAGAGGTTTCTATACTTTTGAATGCATTTGGTGAATATGAAATCCCAGGTCACATGTACAACTGTACTGTCAATACAAAATTTTGGAGGTTCCAGTGAAATTGAGGTTAGCATCAATGGCAATCAGCACTCGATACACTAACCCACTACGTCTAAAGATTGCTTCTTTTGACTAGATGAGCAGATGCAGATGAACAGTGCAAACGTGGATTCAGCAACTGTCTCACAGTTTTTAATGTCAAAACATCTTTTGCAAATCAATCCTGTACTGTTGAATCCTCTACGATTCAGACCCCCAATTTTTCATTCTCAAGTCAAACCACTCTAATGAACTCAAGGCCGATCGAATGAACGGTGAAAAGCCTGGCGATCTGATATGCGATTTGACTTGATAGACTTGTCCTTAACCATTAAGTGACTGGTGATGAGCTTGATTGTGACCGCGTACTAATTACCTTTCTTTGGCTGGCAATTATAGAATGCGTCATTGGAAGCCAACAGGTCAGCTAAATCCACAACTCATGTTGCTGCCAGGCAATGATGACCTCACATTTCGGAGGCAGCCTATAACTCTGAACAGTCCAATCTGGCTCCTGTTAACCAGCTTTATTGACAAATGCATGATAGTTTGTATTTCACATTTTCATTTGTGCACAAGCCTATTTTAACCTGAAGCAGTTTAACTGTGTTTGACTTATTAAATTATTGAAATCACTTCTTCTTTTTTCAATTAACTACTTCTCTGCAAAGATATATTCAATGCTATGCTTTTGGGGTGTTGTTGGTCATTTCAATGACTGTGATTAAAGGGGAAAACAGAGAAATGGAGTGTCAGTCCTCTGAACCGTATTTCAATACCCCTTTCTTTTTTTCTCCTACAAATACCACCTGCACAGATTTCACCATATCCCTCCTACTCTGGCTAAAAGACAATGTTTCTATGTTTTCGATTTTATTTTTTTCAAGGCACTGATGTACAGCACTGCAGACCCGACGGCCATCATGCAACATTAGTAAACATGACCCTGTCTTGCCAATTGCTGCATCAATGTCATTGGTGGTTTCTCCAGACCATGTAATGCAATTGGCCATGAAAACACTGCGGCAGGTATTCCTCTGGTTCTATGCAAGGGCCTTTGACTGCCGACCAAAAATTTGGCTGACTTTCCTCTGTCACTTTACTCTGCTATCTATTTAAAACAAAAATGCTTTGCAGATGGAAATATTTATTTTTAGTTCTGTTGGCATTTTACAATCTCCAAGATCTTTGTTCTGCACTCAAAGACACTCTATTAAAGTGCTGAATCCAACATTTTAAAGGTTAAACCTTGCACTTTAAATATCAGCTTGAAGAGTTAAAGAATTAATTCAACAATTTAAATGTTAATTCAACATTTTCCCCTTGATATTTAAATGTCGAATTAACAGTTTAATGCTAATTTTAAAATTAAAATGTTAGACTTAACATTTAAAACATAGGATTCAACACTGTTAAAGGGAGGTCACTGACCGCACTGTTGTATGGGTGTGATGCAACACTTCAGCTTTCAGCCTGAAGGCATAAGTACAACCCAAAATCATTACAAAACAAAAGACTGCCTTCATGTACATGTGTATCTTTTTGCAGAACAAATTCAAAAATTCCAGATTATTGCGGATGATGCCAATTATAAGCCTTGACTTTAAAGACACGTACCTTTAACACTGGCCTTGGAATATTCATGAGGTCGCACAGCTGGTTGCGGATTGGACGGACGGTTAGCACACTTTCGTCCCTGCAAATGAAGACGGCATGAGATATTGGCTTACAGGAGTACAAAGGGCAAAAAGGTCGGACAAACCCTCTTTTTCTCATCCCCTTTAATCCTTCCCTGTTTCACTTGTAAAATAACCCCGAAACAGATGCCTTGGATTTGACATTTTGGGCACTTAGGCTGCATTTGTTTCACACAGGTCTGGATTATGATCAGTGATCCTTCGTTGGTTTACGGACACCAAAGCCCACAAAGCATTAGGATCACTGCCAATCCCACTCTAGCAATAAATAAACCGGTACTTATTTTTAACAAGATGTATGAAACGCAGGACAAATTTTAAAGCTAAAACTGTGTTGAAACGTGTTAAAATGCCAAGCCGTACAACACAAATCCTGGTATACTAATGTAGTACATTTTCAGGAATCATATGGAAGTGTTTGAACAGATGTAAATCTACTGTTACATCCATCATATACATGTAGATGTACGTGCACACATGCTACAGGTACTGTGTCTATGTACTGTAAACAGTACGCAGCGATGTATCAAACTCAAGGCAGCAGGGGAAAGCACACTGTGCAGATGGAACCCCTACTCAAGTCCTTCAGCTCTAACCCTTAAATCAGCCCTAACCCTTAGGATCACTGATCGAGATCCAGATCTGTGTCAAAAAGAACCAGGCCCCCAAATGCATCTGACTGTAGGATTTAATGTCCTCTCAAAAAAATTTCCAGTGGTATATGCGCCCCGAATCCCCCTGGTCTGGAGATCCTGTCAAGGGTCCCAAGCCATTGTATTTCAAACCCCTATTCTGATAATCCTAGGTATGTCCCTGAGTACCATATGGTTCCAACAATATTAAGGCACCACTACAATGTCACTTCCGAGTAATAATGCTATAGAAAGCAACTGCAATGTTTGTTTGTTTGTTTGTTTGTTTGTTTGTTGGGTTGTTGGGGGTGTTTGTTTGTTTGTTTGTTTGTTTGTTTAGTTTGACATTAAATATCATTTCAAATGTATCTGCCCACCATTAGGTCTTAATGTAAGCAGTATCTCAAGGTAGACAATAAATAGAACCATTCCTGATCTCCATGATTTCACGAAGAAGCATTCCTACAGCCCTAAGTCAGCTACGATATACACATACATTCAATAAAAAGGAAACAAAAAGCATTATGTTCTGTCCTTGGGAGTCAATCCTTTGTTGGAAATGCTCCTCTAATTTACACATACGTGCTTTGCGTCTATCGGAGTGTGTCGCATCAAGGGAACAAAAGAAACTGCAATGCCTCATCCTCAGGGATTTAGTAAAAAAAAAGGTTGACTATGAGCACGTACAGAAGTGTTCTTCCCTCCCGAACACTGGAGCTCTCTTGAGAAATCCTTCAGTGAAATTTACTCTTCAAGCACACACAGTCCATACGAGCCTATGTCTGTGTGCTCACACACTTGTTTGTATGAGAAATCACTGAAGGAAAGCAGCGACGTAAACTGCTCACCATTTGGTCTCACTGAGTATCGTCAGTATCTCTTCTTGACTGTCTTCCGGCACAACGTCATCATACATCAGCAACATCTCGTACAGCTTCTCCGCTGAAGTCTTCCTCACCTGGGAGGACGGATAAAGGGAAAAAAAAGCAGTTTTAGAGGAAGCAAAAAACAAAATCCTACATGTACAGGAACTCCCATAAAAACTAATCAATAAAAAATCTGCTGGCACTGCCCATCCCACTCTAGCAATAAATAAACCGGTACTTGTTTCTAACAAGATGTATGAAACGCAGGACAAATTTTAAAGCTAAAACTGTGTTGAAACATGTTAAAATGCCAAGCTGTACAACACAAATCCTGGTATAGTAATGCAGTACATTTTCAGGAATCATATGAAAGTGTTAGAACAGATGTAAATCTACTGTTACATCCATCATATACATGTAGATGTACGTGTACACATGTTACAGGTACTGTGTCTATGTACTGTAAACAGTACGCAGCGATGTATCAAACTCAAGGCAGCAGGGGAAGGCACACTGTGCAGAGGGAACCCCTACTCAAGTCCTTCAGCCCTAACCCTTATATCTGTATCCTCCCTCAATGTATCACCCACATTGTCCCAAAATCTGGACAAGACATACAATGTATTTCATTGTATGCTGTACTGTTGGAAACTTGCATGTATGATTAGCCCACACAAAAACGCACACACATGTGATTGCCTCGGAAGTAATCTCTCAAAAGAAGAAGCATTGGCTCTGAGAAGAGTCAGTGGTAAGACAAGGTATCAATGTTTCCGACAGTGTGCTCTGTTTGTCTTCAGGGAACAGAGTGCGGCCTTGTTCAAATTGTCAAAATCAATTCTCACCACCAGTTTTTTACCAACATTTCTCCATACATTTAGAGATTGCTTCCATAGTATACCCACAAACATACATGTACCTCTCTGAGTACTAGTGCTATGCAAAGCTACAAATAACATTCCTGATCAACCCACTCTGGACCTTGTTCAGATAATAAGGCCATGGAGTGCCCCTCTCTCCTCTTGAACCCTTAACCCTCCACTACTGAGATAATCCTTTGGGGAGCTTTTCAATGCAGCCAAATTTAAATGTCCACAAAGACTTATTTGCAGAGTCATCGGTCCAAGATACTAGTAATATCTGTCTATTTATTTGGTAATTTAAGATTTTTTTTATGGAGGCATAGTTTAAACCAAGTATTGGTTCACTTGGACACCAATGAAAGGCAATGAAACATCTGTGGCTGGAACCTGTGCCAAACCAACTGGCTCCTTCTGCCACTGACCATGCTTTCACACCTGCTTGCTGATAAAAGTAGAGACCCTCTGAAAGGATAACAAACAATAACACCATTGATTTTCAATAGGATTAATAACCATGTCATTGAGGTGGATTTGTGAGTTTATACTTGGTATGCATGTACCAGTGTGTCCTAGCGTAGCTAGGATAGTACCGGTGGAGAAGCATGCTGCTGTTGGGAACACTGGGGAAGGCACATATATTTGGAGACGGAGAATGCTCTCTATCAATTTATACCTGTGATCTTCCATCAGCTGTTGACTGACAAATGTATATTGAAGTGCCTTGTGCACGTATACTGTAATAGTGTAAATAATAATAAATAATAATAATTTACCAAAAGTGGGTCACTTGGGAGACATTCCCATAGGAACGTGCACAATTTTTCAAACTTTACCGTCCCATAATTCAATATTCCCTAATCCGATCTTAACCAAACTTTGCATGTTTTCCTTTCAGACCCTTATCTATCGTCTCTCAAAATGTGGACCATATAAATTATCCTCCTTTTGGTAGTTGGAGCATTAGGGAGACATTGAAATGTCTCCCTAATGACCGATGTCGCCCTAATGTTGAAAAATGTACCACAAAATGTCTCCCAAGCGACCTATTTGGAAATATAGTAGTATATACGTTATAATTACAGCTAATTGGTCATTAGGGAGACATTCGTATAAGAACGTGCACAAAATTTTTCCAACTTTACTGTCCCATAATTCAATACTCCCTAATCTGATCTAAACCTTTGTATGTTTTCATTTTAGGCCCTAAACTATCATCTCTCAAATATGGACAATAAAATTCGGCCTCCTTCTGTCAGTTTGAAAATAGGGAGACACTGAAATGTCTCCCTAAAAGCCAATGTCTCCCTAATGCTGAAAAATTTACCACAAAATGTCCACGTTCTTATGGGAATGTCTCCCTAATGACCCATTAGCGGTAATAATAACCTTGACTAACCTCATGCTACTCAATGCATAATGCTCATCCAATTAATTTAAAAAAAATCATCCGATAGCCTTGCCAATCCTACAAATTATGAAAGAGGAAACATGATCCTGAGGACTTGTGAGAGAAAGACCTTGGGGAATTTTGATTACAGGCACTCATATGCTTTCATTCACTGAAGACGAAATGAGCCAGCACTCCAGTGTCTTCCTTCGGCAGCCCAAACACAGGACATGGCTTGCCTCCCTCTCTTCCTCTTGCCATGTTTTAAAATGGACTTCCACAGAACTACCTGGTGAGCCCTGAACTCAGAGTGGCACTGCCCAACCAGCTGAATCCAGTGTGCCACTATTTTGTCACCCCTTGGGAGGTCTCTGTAAAAGACAAGGGTGGTCACCTTCTCTTGCCAGGAGTTGCCAAGAGTTGACTGCAGTATGTGGGCATTACAACCAATATCTCAAGAGAAGGGGTGAATGACCATGCTTCACACCCGTAATTAAGGACTAATTCAACAATGGTAAGACAGAGAAGATACTGATCTCCCAAGACATCTCAGAATTCCAGATCATCTTCATGTCTTTCAGGGCCTTCTGGGCTTTGGCTTTCCATACTTTTGATGTTGCCCTTGGTCAAGTTGACCCACACCCTAAGGTACTTAAAGTTACTGACTTCCTTCAAGATCCTCCCTTATTCGTCTTGAGTGGTTTGTCATCTGGTGTGTTGATGTGGTTACAACAAGCCCCCTGGATTACAATCAGATGCAATTGAATACCTAATTAAAAGAAGGGCCAAATTTCAACGAAGCTTTTTTGGCGGGTTCAAAAGAAAAAAACTGAATATTTTTTGCAGGAGTTGCAAATGAAATCATTAACTCTCCTAGGCCCAAACTGTGGAGTTGGGCCTTTCTTTTAATGAGGTATTCAACGGTAAATATGCTTCAGATATGCAATATGTGTACAATGTATTAGTTATGCATACTCCATGCGAAATACACATGAATGCACTGTCAAGTTTTGCTATCTGCTCCATGCAGGAACAAGAGCTGGCATGTTCTGATAACGTAGTAGCGACGCCCCTTTGGTAGGCACTCTCTCTGTGTATGCACGGCTAGGTTTAATTTTCACTGGAATGTATGGTCTTGGCAAGTGCACAGAGTGCGAGTACAAGACCAGTTAAGAAACCTCCCACCAGCCTGTCTCTCCTTTGGTGGTGATGAGGAGATACTTCAAGTCAGAGTGAATCCTACCTAGGAGTAGGTATTGCGTTTCCTGCTGTCCCTTCCAATTATCACTTGTCCACAAAGCACAGAGCAGGCACACACACCTGTACTTCTGAGGACAGCAGACTGACCAGTGAGGACAGGGAAACATCCTGTATTGCCTGACGTGTTCTGTCCTCGATGGTAAATTAAATCAGAAACATCCACGTACACAGGGTTTCATCCCAGGCGAGACTGTTGCTAGGCAAGACTCTCCTTTATGGGCAAAGCCCATCTTTCAGATCTTTCAAATGATTGATGACTTCATTCAACAAAGATCTTATTATACCACCTTCCCTTTTTTTTGTTCTATTTTGCAGATAATGTCTGGTTGTGCTTCAAATGCATACTGAACTGGAACTTTCCATATATTTAAAATATCAGATCCAAGTGAAAAAATAAGCAATGAACCTTTTACAGAGTTGCATGTACAATGAGGTCAAGGAGAGGCTGCACTGGCAAGCTTTGGCCTCTTTCAAGAAGTTCTCTAACCTGAACATTGGAATGGTGAACAATAGCCGTGCTTTTATTTCAATTTAGTCAATTCTGTGCCCAGTTGGCATAAGTCTGAATGAACTCATACACCTACTCCAACCCCTATCCACTGAGAAAAAAATACATTTTAAATACAAGCCAAAACAGATCATTTCTAAACGTTTATAACCCAAAAACTATTTATATTTTTTATCAATCCTATAGAGAGCTCAAAAGTGAGGTTTTATGAAAGCAGAGAAAACCTCATGGGAGACAGTATATCAACTTTTATTAGGGCCTAATGTCCTCTGAATTTATGTTGCAACAGAGAAAAAAGTACAACAGGACCCACACTTGAGCCCATCAAGGGGCTATTGTGATATCATTACCTATAAATTACAGCTGTAAAGCTGTAAACAGAGACCTGTTCCATTCCCTTTTGTCCTAAAATACTTCTTTACAATCTGGCATCCTCGCAATACTTCAGCTAACCAAAAAGGGTATTTCTTGTTACACTGTGCAATGAGAAATATGTACTGAGCAGTATATTCCTAAAGCACAAAGACACAGAGCATTTCATGTTTTTCTGGTCTATGTTAAGGAAGGAGTATTTCTTTCCTCCAGGAACTATTCAAATTATTCAAGAAAATTCCAAATGCATGTAGATTTGCATTCACATGGTACCACATCGAAGTTGGTAATTAATTGCATTTTGCACATATGTTACCGTTGCCTGCATTTGGCATATATTATTATAAACAAAATGCTGAAAGTGACTACATTTAGACAGTATTTGTACTACATTTGAACTGCTGATTGAGGGATCCATGTAAGTCTTCAAACAAATTTCTGCTATCTAGGCCCAGAGGCACAATTGGGACTGAAGTTTTTATTGTTAGATATATGGTAGCATGGAAGGCCTACATGTACATTGGAGACGTTATTGAAGTTTTGTCCACAAACAAAACAAAGAGAAATTGCTCAGCCGTTGAAAATTAAAACTCAAGCAAAATGTGAAAATCACTGTCTCTTAAGAACTTTGTCCACATCAAATTTTAAAATAGATTGTTCCCGAAAGCATGAACAGCAGGCAACCCAATCCAGTCTTTATGTCAGTTTCTGTGGCAAAAACGCATTCATTTCTCCGCCTCCTCAGTGCTCTGTGCTTTCTCCTTACTCAATTCATTCTCAAATGGCTTTGGTTTGATAATACGACATTTGAAACTGTTCTGCTACTTGCAAGCTTCCCAAAGCACGATCAAGAACCGTTTTTCACTTTCTTTCGCACTGTGGGTGGGCCACTTCAGATCAGGTTCAATAGATGGAGAAAGAAATTGAATCAATTTCTGCGGTCCCTGGAATGTTTATTTGGAGAGTGGCTATTGCTACTATTTTTAATTCAGACATCAACCAAGATAGGATCACTTACAACTAACTTTAAAGGCAATTTTGTGTGTTTCATTCGGCTCACAAGTTAATACGAAACCTTCACAACAACTCTACCACAGGTGCTGTATTTCTATAAAGATCATAAAATTTGTGGAGGTGACCAGAAGTTGATATTATTTAAACAGCATCTCTTACACAATTGTGCTAGATGATTTAATCATTTAATTACCGTATGTTGTAGCTGTTCAAGTTACACAATGGATTACTAACACATATATCAATAAAAGATTATAGTGTATCAATTGGCTAACAGTTGCACTCTCAGGATTTGTTGTGGGGGGAGGGCTCGGACCAGAATTTACACCCCATATAACTCATGATGCTCAATCCCCCCCCCCCCCGTTGAACCACAGGGGACTTAGATGTACGACCATAGCTGAGCTAGTGCCCCATACATTCCTACTGCTTTGGGAGAAATTATTGGGAGCAAATAAAGAAACCTCTTGAAACCTAACGCACCCCCCTGCACCACTCTTGGCAAACACCAATTTTAAAGAGCACCACTAAAGGAAAACATGTTTTCTCTGATTTTTATCTGTTCAAATAGATATGGAAGCATCCAAATCGCACGCAGTGTTATTTGTCTTCAGAGCTCAGCAATCTACATTCCGAATTGGCATCTGGGCATGAACAGAAAAAAGCCCTTTTTAGCTAGTTACGGCTGAGCTCTGAAGACAAATGGCTCCAAGTTCGGTTTGGATGCTTCCATGTTTATTTGAACAGATAAAAATCAGAGAAAACATGTTTTACTTACAGGTGCTCTTCAAACCTTAGTCTTCAACACTGACCTAAGTGGCCCATGACCCTTCAGCTCCTATCAGCTTTTGTACACAACTTAGTTATTAATATTATTTGAAACTGTCACACAGATTTCATTTTATTGTTACAATTTCATTTCATTTCATTTTTCAGAAGAGAAATACATTTGCATATCACTGCACTTCAACAGATTTCTTTGTTCTCCCTGTGTAGGCCTATATACTTTCTTTTTAGTGGTAAATCTTAGTTTTGTGTGACTTTTTATTTCTGTTTGTTTGTGGAGGTCAAGCAAACAAACAAACAAACAAAACAACACAATTAGACAGTAAAGATGAGCACAAAAACCACCTAGAATTTTTTTTACAAATTCTTGTTTTTACATATAGCTGAGTAAACCATAAATATGAAAAAAGCTAAAATTACCCACCAGACTGTACATGTTTATTGCAGATTTAATGGGATAAGCCAGAACCTAATTGCCTGGGACGAGGGGCAATTGGAGATGGATTTGGCCGGGTCCTATTCCTGAGGCATTCTCACATCGAGTGACCCAAAATCCTGATTAATCGTGAGCTGGTGGGACTGAACTAAGTGTTTGGCACTCCCACAGAAGCACGCAATGACAGAAAAAGGTAGCGGGGATAGAAAGAGTGGCATCGGGAGATTCTGGCCAAAGGGGGAGGCAAGGGGGGGTTGAATATAAACTGTGAAAATTTCAGATTTCTGCAGAGGCTGGGGAGTGGAGGTCGGTGTTGAAAATTACACTTGTTTATCACAAAATAAAGAGCAAAATCCAATGGAGATCAGGGGATTTCTGAGTCAGGGGTAACGATCACACAAGACAGAAGTGCAGCAGGTCATTCCCACAAAACATGTCAGAAACTGTGCACTGTGGCCGGTGAAGGTGGGCACAAATCTTACCTTCAGTCTCAAAAACAACTTTCAGTAGGTACAAGAAAGCATATGGCTTTGTGACTGTTTCCCCTTTCCAAGGGTGCATGAAACAAACCAATCAGAATCAGTGAGGCCTGATCTGGCACAGAATGGCTCATCAAAATTTGACTGTGAATGATTATTATGCAAATTTCACACGATCTCCCTTCATTCTCGATACATTTTTTTTCGATGACAAAAAAATCCAAGTTGGTATGACATGGTCTTGTCCAGGTACCCAGGAGTGTGCTTACCTCTCCAAAAAACCTGCAAAAATTGGGGGGGGGGAACAAGGTACTCGAATACAAGTCTATCCCTCCTGGCAATACTGCCAAAGATAGGATTAATTGAAACGTCATGTGACCCGATCAACTCCTGCAGCTTTTTATCACCTCTACCACAGACGATGACAATGATAGAGAGTTTCCACATTCTCGGCGGTTACATTTCCCATCCTCCTCATTCCAAGAGATTTTTTTTGGGGAGGCAGCGTTCTCTCAACGGTGTCTCCGAGATTCCTTCCTCCCGGCTGTCAGACCCACTTTCGCAACAGTTCCTAACCAAATCAATCAATTGCTAATGCCATGGGACAGGCAAGGGACAAGCACAAGGGGGGGTGCATGAGTGCATAAAACACCCGAAGCCACAGAAATACCCTCGGGATGATCACTAAAAAATTAATGAACATTTCATCCATCACCGCAGCATTTCGACTCACATGGGTTTTTTTTGTGGGAAAACGATTATTGCAGGCTGTTCTGATGTAACTGATGAGAAAATTAAAAAATTACAAAAAAATATAATTTTGCGATTCATATTTACAGAATTTGCCAATGAAAGGGCCAAAGTTGAAAATGTCTTTCTCGGCAAGTCATTTATAACAATAGAAAAGATGGTACCAGTACATCCAATTTATAAACAGTTATGATACCAAACAGTTCATCAAAACACATAACGGCTCTCATAGGGTTGAAGTACACGCATAAAGTGTGTTGCAATGACATCAGGGACAGAAAACAAAAATTACACAGTAACCTCCCCCCCCCAGCATTTTTTAGGGCAGTGCAATGTGTACCCAAGGTAAAAAGCTACACAAGACGAAAGAAGAGGAAGAATGAAATCAACATGAAACACATGAGTTAAGGTTGAAACTGCCAAAGTCTAGAGGTCCGCGCCACTCAACTTGGCAAACTGTGGGCTTCAGGACTAGCCCGTGAGGCTGCTGTTAGTGGTTTTTCCCCCTCAATTCCGATAATTCAACTCATCTGGTTAATAATATATGTTTGGCTTTTTTTATCAAGCCGTCATCATCAATTTGCTGACACTTCCATGGTCGTGTGTTCTGTGGATTCGCGGTAATGATCAATACGTCTGCTAGGCTGGTAAGACGGCACCTTTACCTGATGAACAATCTGATTGGAATCCCCTAATCCAGTAGGAGACTGTCAGGAATTGCAGACAGTAATCAGAATTGATCCCCAAACTTAAAAGCCAGGCGTTACATCCGAAAACAAAAATATGTTAACAAGAAATAGAAAATTGTGTCAACTTCACTGCACTACAAACTCACGACTCTAACTTGGAGATCAGAAACATTTCACGTGAAAGTTGCACATTAGTAACATCTGAAACCGCTTATTTAAGGCAACAAAAAGTTTGTGTAAAACATTGCATATGAAAGAAAATATGGCCTTGGCTCTAGTATGGTCTGTCCACCTTGTTTTAAATATATCTAGACATCCTGAAACTGTAGAAAATCATAGACATGTATCTATCAATGCAAGCCCTACATCAAATCATGAAGGAAGGCATTTTCTGTCCTGAAGTCCATAAAAACATATGGCAAAATGTGAACAGGGGACTTCAATGCATCAACGTTGTGGTTAATCAAACAGACCTTGTTAACTATTAGAATTAGTTAGTTACTTTTTCAGACGAAATAAAAAGTTCAGAGAATACAAAGCTTTATGCAGCAAACATGACTCCTGGAAAGATTTCAAATGTTTACCATTTCAAACAAAATTTGATCATTTTAGAGTGGGGTATTCCACCGAGCAGTGCAACCAGCAAGAGCATGATTTCATTTCTGGAGAAGAATATTTTGACTGCTCACGGTCCATCGTCTCGACAAGATGTTGACAAGGCTGAGACGAGATTCACTGAACCGTGAAGAGCCGAAATCCTGACTCAGAATCTATCAAGTAAACACAGGTGTTTGGCCTAATGAGATTAACAAGTTTTCCTGTTCCTAGCTCTGATCAATGATTCAAGCTGGTAAATTAATTCCCAGGAAGTTTGTTGTTGCTTGTTGCTGTGTTTTGCACTTGCAGAATCCAATCAAGACTAATTCTGCGGAACTCTCAATTTATAGGGCCCTTGAGAAAAAATTCTCTGTTTACTGATTCTGTCCAATTCGAGGCAAGTGATTTTTTTTTTCATTTAACACATGAAAAGTTGTTATTGTACATGTACCATGAAGTAGAAAAAGATGTGTTGAATACTGTGGGCCTTCAGTTTGGGACCCAGAAGGAAGAAATGTATCTTTCCTTTTGATGAAATCTTTTAAGGAAAGCAACAATATTTTTAACATGGATGAGAGCTTTGTTAATGTAGGGGTCTGGGGATTCCCCGGTGAGATAATAAGTTTTGATATGAATATGAACTCTGACCTACTGATCTCTGGCATGAGATCAATGCATGGGTATGAGCGTCCCTTGCAGGTGTACAGACTTAATACGTTACCGGTATCTCAAAGCCAAGCCTTTCATCTGCAAGGCTCTTACATGGTATTACATTTTGGCAGGACTTGAGAAGTTTCTGGGATTTTCTCAGTAACAGTTCCCATGCTTGAGACCTGCACCTTAGTAGGCTGGCAGAGCAGCATGGCTCCTTGTGGGATAACTTTCAGCCCTTTTTCCGTTGCCTTTAGTGTTCATACCTATTTGGGCAAACTTCTAGACGTCAGGGTATTATACAGAGACATTTCTAAGTGTGAATTTATCATGGACATACGGAATGTAACGTTTATTGCAATGTACCGGTAAACCATCACTCAATAGTACGTCCTCCGTCTTTCTTTAGGGTTTCGTTTTTCCTTTTGGTTGTACAATTTCATTGCTGATTGACACCTGGGAATAATCAAAGGGAAACAAGCCACAATGGCCTTGAGTCCAGTTTTTGTCTCGTTCTGCACCTCCTCTCCTCCTTAATTGGTGGATGGATCTCCACCCTCCTGACAACTGCTGAAGGACTGGACCGCTACATTAACATCTGGACTACTTCAAAAAATCCACATGACCACTTTCTGAATGTGAGAAATGTTTGATCAGGAAATAGATCCACTTTCAAAGCCCAGAAACAAGTACTATACCGGTACACGTACAGTCATTTACCCCGAACAGGATACAAACATCCCTGATTGAACTTTGCAAATTAACGTTTCAGTGTTTGATGGGTAAACGCCAACATGAGGAGGATCCGGCCTGTAATAAATTGGATTTTGCTCTGGTCGTTAGGTGAAGGCAACAATGTTGCTTGTTGCAGAGTGGCTTGCCACTAGTCTCACAAATCTCGAAAGCTCAATGAGGCGGGGGGGGGGAAGTACACAAATTCAGCAAATTAAGCACAGCGAGTTACTGAATTACAGGAAATCAAATGTCAAACGTCAAAGTACAAACAGCTCTTTAAAATTCTATACTGCAAAAGGCTCATTGGAGAATGCATTAAGGGCTATCGTCAAATCATTTTGAAGAAAACTGTGAAGAAGATTAAGCATTCCATTTCAACCCAAACAAATTCTTCAAAAACCAGCAAATGCTCCGATAGGATTTAGAAGGATTGCATACTGCAAAAGTCAGGTACATAGGCCTAATACCATTACTTTCCACAAAGCCTCATGTTCCAATTTGAATAAGTACAGAGGATGAGCCTGTGGTTTTATACAACACCCAAGCGTTATGAAAGATCCAAAAAGGCTCTGATGAGTCACTGGCTTTCGTGGGAATTACAACCCCAATGTTGCCGGTATGCCACAAGTTAGATGGTTGCAAAGCTGTGAGATCGAACAGCATTCAAGGTTCCAAATGTGCACAGCGGCCCATGGAAACAGCCTTCCCATTGACTCTTAACCCTAACCCTCCTCAATCCTCCAACAGGTGAAGGATTCAGGAGGGTTAGGGTTAAACAAGTCACTTTGTTGAACATTTCACATACATGTACATGTAGGAGAAATGTCTTTACTACATGTACTACATGTATATAACCTGATGTGGAGGGGAGTAAACTTGCCACAGCCATCATCTTGTGGTAACTTGCAGTTACAGTTCCTTCATTAAAAGGGCAGTGGTGGTTCTGACAAATTTATTAGCATCTTATGCCAAGATTAGGCATTTTCCCAGCCAAATGCTAAATAAAATTCTTATTTCGCCAATTATTTAATGTTGCATAATGAGTTGAATTACTAATTCATTAACAGGAGCAAAACGTACCACCACGTTGACATTGTGACAGGGGTCGTTGAAATTTCTCTCTCAGTGAAACGCCACTTTGCTGACTGTAAGACCAACTCGAGTTTTGCCATGAGCATTAATTTTTCCACTTAGGGAAAATCTCCAATCAATTGTTACACAGTCAATTCATGGGAAGAAGGGTAGCAACAGACGACCCTCCACAGCTCTCAATAAACTCTGATAGAAAGGTCTGATTTACGATTATCTCTGCTAAAACGAGGGTCATGAATGTCACCCCAGAGATTTGCAAAAAGCACTCGGCAGTGCTGGTGAGCGCTTTGAACCGATGCGCTCACTAATGTCCAATAACCCCTTGACGCATCGAGGTTGTTTTGATTTAGGGAGGTGCAGCCACCCACATAAAAACTCTAATTGAAAAGGAGACTATCTTGACACATTCGTCTTCATTTCCAGCAATGAAGAGTTACAGTACACGCTAAAACGAACATAACTGAGCATTTATCATCATCAAAGTCGGAACTTATTCTGCCGTGAACGGATGCACAAGATACATAAAGATGGCATTAACTTGACAAGAGAAATTGGTTGCTTGGATTCCAACGCCATGTGCTCTTGTGTCAAGCTTAAACCTCCAGGAGGTTTTCTGAGGATGTTTTGTACAAGTACCTTGGCTCCAACTGTCTGAAAGTCAGAGCTGATGTTGTGGCAAAATTCAGACTTTTGACCTCAGAAAGGCAACCAAAAAAGCGACTTTTCCTACTGACCGTATGGTGAAAAAAACTCATGCATGCAATTTCAGAAAAATTACAAATGACAGCAAGTTAACCCTAAAATACCCCCCCTGCCTGGATTTGAAAAACTGCAGATGTGCTGGGCATCATGCACGTACCTAATTTTCAAAAATCTGTTAATGGACGGTCAAGGCCCGGCGGGTCTGCATTTCATGGGCATTAGTTTTGCAGAAACAGCTTTAAAAAAAAAATGCAGCTTTTAGAAGACAAATGTCATAAACTAAACTATTGGATAGCTAAAAAAAGTAACAATACCTGTACAAGCACTGCTCAGGGCGTGATGTTAAGTGCCACCGACCAATTATTTTCCCCCACATTAATCATGCGGCTATGGACCCTCCGGATGCAGAGACTGAAATTCAAAATCAATGCCCCGCGGCAACTGATGAGACAAATGGAAGACCCCAGTGTTGCTAAAAGATGCCGGTGCTGTCAGATCAATTAGGTTTGGCAAAGTAAATTTCTTCCTCTTTTTGGGGTTCAATGCCTTTAGCTTTATTGGTTATCCTTTCAGGTTATTTCCATGCATTCTGAGCATTCACCTCTCTAAGTGATAAAAAAAGAATCAAGAAGGCTATCTACCAAAAAGGGGGAACAAAAAGTCAAAGACTGGACTTCCTATACTAGACAAGTACTAATATGTTTTTTTTTGGGGGGGGAGGATCACATATGCGAATAGCTAGTTATAGGTAGAGTGCTTCTTGCCATGGGTAGGGTAGCTGGGCTAGAGGTTGAGTTTGATTTTCGATTCAATCAAGGACCCTGAATTGAGGTCCCTGGTTCGCTGAGGGTCCCCGATTGATAGTCGTGTACAAAAGACATGGGAGATCTTGAGAAGAAGTATGAGCAAAAGAGGACCACATGCGGTTCCCGACTGCAGGTAAATATAGCTTTGCGCGAGTTTGTGTGAGTAGGCTCGGGGGTGGAGTAGGAGTAGGGTTGGCGTTGGTTATGGGGTGTAGTGCTGGTGGTTTGATTAAGCTCATGGCAGTTCCAATTTGAAATGTTGTTTCATTTGCTGGGGGCAGGGGGCTTCAGAGTGCCCCAAATCTGCCACATGTGGTCTGCTGTAAGAAAAGTATGGCTGTCAAGTATTTTATGGTACTAACTGTTGTGCGCAGTGTCGCTATGACAAAACCCACATTCATTTTAAAAAACAGCAATGGACGACACATCAGTGACAGACGGCAATTCATTTAAAGAGTAGCTGCGATCAATTTGTTTTAATACAAACCTTCCCAATTTGCCTTCGATGTTACATTGGTTTGCACACAAAACAGTCCTGCAGTTTTGTTGGGCTTATTTTTCTTTTCTTTGCTGATTCATTGTTGTTTATGCGCATAGCAATAAGCAAGCATCAAACGCTCTCTCAGAACTGTTTTCAATGAGTATATTCTGGGTTGACCGTTTGAATAGAAAAGCCCACGCAATGAACATATCTTACCCAGTTGACTTAACAGCAAAAGTGCCCTCAGTTGTCCAGGAAAGCATGGATAATTTTGAGTATTTAAAAAAGTGCACTTTTTAATAGATTCAACCACACAGGGATGTGAAAGAGTTTTCATACATTGAAGAGGAATACAAAGTTGAAGAGAAATTCCAAGAGAAATTCATTGCAGGTACACTGTTCATTACTGTTCACTACAGACTGCTGTTCATCATAAATGCTGGCTGGTGTGCGCACTCACAGTGTCCGACAAAAAAACCAAGGGGTCTTCAGAAACGTGATTGGTTTATACTGTGGTATGTAATTATTCAAGAAACAAATCATGGCGGATGAATAAATTGTAGTAAAAATTTGATTTTTTCCCCCAGTTTTCTCCAACAGTCCGCCTCCTTTTGGACCCATTTCATACAGCAAAGTAAACTAAAAGATGGTTGGTCAAATAACTGGATGAGATGGAAGGATGGTCTGAAAATCCATCTGCACAAAGTGCAAGACCGCTTGACAGCTTGACACATTTTGCAGGGAAGCCCCCACATCCTATTCTAATGGTTTGTCAAGAAAAGCTACGAGACAGAAGAAAAAAAAAATCAATAAGCGCGGCTCCAAAATTTTGTAAAGCCAGATTTTATTAAAGTTCTGCTGGAGGGGAAAAAAACCCCTAGAGATATAATGCACTCGTTCTGGTTTGTTAAACTTCATGTTTTACAGGCCAACTGGAATAAATATGTTGGCTTGAAACAACAGAAGAAAAGGTTGAGCCCTGAAGAATTAACTAGTGTATAGGCAAAAAAATCCATCTTTGGAATAGTACTATGTTAAAGGAATTGATTTACAAACACAACTGAGTACGGAGGGTTAATATGTACATGTATAACTGGGAGCTGCATTGGCAGTGAGACTTCCTCATCTACGGTCTCAGTGATCAAGTCCCATCTGGACTCGCACGAGAAGAGGGCTTTAAAGATCTACCTAAGTTTATGAATCCTTCCATTTTTTTAACCCACAATTCCTTTGGATTTGCACGGTACATTGCAGTTGAGATTTTTGATGAGTCCTGGGCCTTTAACAGGTAACACAACACTAAGCAATAAACACTAAGCAATTTAATTCAAATGTGAGGCACAAGCATTCATTCCTGTGGGCCAGATTAATTTGTGTCTTTGAGCAGGGCACTTGATCCCAATATGCAGTGCATAAAGCATTACACAGACAGACTGGGTACCGGCTCTATGTAATGTACAACAGCATGTTTGCTACTTGAACCGGCATTACCAGCCTCCAACCAGCAGTGATCTTGATGGTAATGCATGGAGGGAGGTAGTAGGTACTGTGTGAGAGAGCACCGGCCTCTCCATTCACAGGCCCAGTTTCCCAAGCCACTTGTTAGCCAAACTGAAGGAAATCACTTAGCGGCCTCTCTAAGTGTTGCTAGATGGGACAAGTGGTTGGGGTTAGTTCTGGGTGACTGTCAAAGGCTGTGTAGCCAGATGAGTCACAGGGATGAGGTACGGGAGATGTTTCAACAGTGCCACGTTGTGGTAAACACCTGAAGTTGAGATTGGTTGTTGACTTTGCTCGCTTTGTTGATTTGGGGTGGGGAGGATGGGTTCCTAAGGTGGGAGGGTATAGGTGTGTTATTTTGACAGGGAAAACATCTTAAAAGTCTCATTCTAACAGTAAAATGCTTGTGATTCAATTCCCCTCACTAGTCATGAGCAGAAATTAGATAATGGAAACAAAGCAATATGAAGATTATGATTTTATTTCTTACTGGTTGGAAAACCACTGTTGTCAGAACAACCAATCAGTATGCAGCCTGCACACAGATAACAGGGTGCTCCATGAAAATTGCTTACACGTTTTGCTTTTCTTCTCCATTTTCCCCCATTCTTGTTTGTTTTGTTTGCATAATTCCTCTAACCTGTATAAATGACACAGTTCAGCTCGCTCACCAAAGTTAACCACACCAAGTTCATGCACTGGTTTGTGCACCCATGGTGAGGAGTTAACAAATTTTCAACTGAATGAGCACATAACCCATGCACAGAAACTATGCATGGGCAACATGAGTACTTGTACATATACCTCTCATACACAGGTGTATGACAGGTATATGTAATTGTTGATATAAGGCATGTACATGTATGTACAAAGATTCCCCCTTATTACCAATAGCAAAGACTTATTACAGACACCAGGGGTTTCCTAAACAGCCTTTAATGTTTTGCTCGTCTTTCCTGCCTACAGGGTGCCTGCTGCTTGGTGCAAGCAGTCAATGTGGAATGGGCCACCGCTTTTTTCACAAAGACGCAGCCAGAGCAGTACAAATACCTGAACACAAACAATCTGCAGGTGCATAAAACCTCCAATTCAAAGCTCACAGTTTGTAGAATCCAATTTGTCTAATTGTGTGCGAAGGTCCCCATCTCTCAATTTCTCATTCTAGTTTCCTTCGCCAGGCCAGACCAAACAAACAACAACCAAAAAACCTGTCTACTTTACTTGTCTGTGCTCCCCGAGATTCAATTTATCGGCGGTCCAACTGCCTTTGTGGAATTTGGTCCCGGAAAATTGCCAGCTCTGTGTTTTCAATCAGAGCCTCATCCTGAAGCCGGCTTGTGTAAATTCAATCTTTGGTTTGTTATTGGCGAAACCACTGTTTATTTTATTTTTGTCCCAAAGTTTGAAGCTTTGTCGATTGAGTATATGTTTTGGGCAATCCTGTCAAGATATTGCTGTGACATTCAGGTACTGTCTTAATCATGTATCTAATTTGTCACAGTCCATGAAGAAATTAAAGGGGGCCCTTTATTTCAGCTCATCATTTTCAACATCTGATAAAAAGAAACTGTGAAATCAAATATGAACAACTACTAGTGAAAGCCCTTATTAAGGTATATTTGCCAACAGTTACAAAATACGCAACAAAGTTTTCACACTCGATTTTCAAAAGAGACTGATTGTAAATGATAAAAAAATCTCCTGTCCCACAGTCAATAAAAGGTTTAGTCTGCAAACATATCTTGGCAAAGGCATCTTTGAAATCATTCAAGGTATGCACAAACAGAAGGAAAAAAATGTCAAAGACCACGCAAATGAAATATGAAATGCACACTGCATTACACACTCAAACCAATTTCCCCACCAAAGAAGAGCTCTGCACTTTCAAGACATCCACCCAACTGCCATTTTATTGTCCCAAAGTGTCCATTTCTTAATTATCTTATATATAAACTAAGCAGTTCTCAAGTTTCTTTCCATGCGCCTAAAGGAGTTCTGTAGACTGGACTGTGGAAAACTCTCTGGCGGCTGATAGTATATAATCTTCCTGATTGCCATGAATGGATGCATCCCCACTGTAAACCATGTATCAAAGGAAGTTCATCCATCAGCCTTTTGAGCAACTGATACGGGCTATGCATCACTGCACTGAGCAGTCACACTAGCTGCCTCGTTTCACACCGTTCCCTCCTCTCTAAGCAGCATCTCTCTCCACCCCTTATAAGTCAAGAGTCCCTCACGAAAGCTTAATCCCCGCTATCAGTTTCTGATGTGTAGGAGTGCGGGTTTGCTGGCAGGGCATGAGGACTGTCCCTATGTCCGGAATCTTGCAGGTTGTCATGGTAATTTTCAATAAGTCGCTCTCAAATGATATCACCTCTTAGACTAATTGTCACTTGCATCAGAGTTTTCAAATCAGCATCAAATTTTTGTGATATGCATCAGTTTGCCATATATCAAAGAAGTTTCAAGTCACACGGGCGTATCTAGAATGCACTGCAAACCCGCACACACGCATCTGGTGGCAATACATACACGGTTGTAAGTTTCCTATACTAAGATGGCTGTCTATGAGAGGGGTTTATGAGGAGATGTGCCATTTTGACTAATAGCAACTCAATACATTTATGAATACCTCAGTACAGTCATTTACAAGTTGCAACAATTAATGTTTCACTTTTTTGCACATAGGAAACAAAAGTCAAAATGTATATAATCTCATTGTTTCTGTTCCCTTAGTCACATGTATTTCCCCTTAACATCTCTCCTCCTTGAGCAACAAAGTACAACGTACGTGAAAATAAGTTTGTGCAATTACAAATTGTTATTTCAAATTTCAGTAGAACAGCTAAAACTCAGATGGCACAATGCTCCACAAAACTCATACTACGTTTAAGTTTGTGTTAACATCTTGTGATAAACAATTACGTCCGAGGTATACGGGGCTCCACGTGAACAAACGGCAGCATTACATTGCAGGTACCGGTACTGTATCACACATTCTGCATACATTCATTCTTCAATTGATGGAGAACCACTTTATACCATCACTGAAGACCATTACTTTCCTTCTTTTATCCACTGTTTTCTACTGATACGGGCACCTCAAATGTCACAACATTAAATATGTGGGTTTCCGTGCAGTTCCCCTGTCATCTTTATGTTCTGTAGATGGGTCATTTTGGGTTCCAATTTTTTTCCCGTCCCTGTTACGTCTGGCATAGGACTGTTAATGTTTGGAATTCACTGTTCAATTTCCAAGACTGAATAAGCACTGCAAATTACCTGCCAAACAAATGAAAATAGTTTGAAATCAATTTCAGTGATGCATCCCTTGTCAAACATGTCAGATGGTGTACATATCAGAGGCAACAGGGACGGAAAAATGTCACACTTTGGATCCCAAATTTACAGAATGACCCAGATTGGCTTCTTGCACGCCACAACCCCAAATGGTGCAATGACACGCAATTCAGACTGAAGCATTGGTGCATTTAGCGCTTGGCTGTATGGCCACAAACACTGTACTCCACACTCTGGTGGGATTAGGGAAGACTGATCCTATTACGGGCCCCAATCCGATTTAGTCACCCTCTGCCCCAGACACTCGAATTACTGCGCCAATAAGTACGAACATTAACCAAACGCCCAGCACAAGTGGATACACCCCCTATCAATTGTGAAATGACGGAATTATGGGCCGATTGAACAAGACGAGTGTATCAGGGAGTGTGTGGGACAAACTCAATTGCACGGGAAGAATCCTAAAGCCTGTTATGTTGGCATACATAGTTTAGCTTGAAATAGCATTGTGACTACGCTGCAGCCGCTCTACAGGATACAATGTACACCTCAGATGGTTACAGAACGGTACCGAATCATGCAAGACCTAACTCATTTCAGAAAAAAGGCTAGCACAAAAAGAAACTGAAAAAAAAATTATGCAACTGTACACGTATGTTGTTTATGTTTGGAGTGTCAGCACTTTCATTTCTGCTAGTGATGGGTATTGCTGTGTGCAGTTGAATATATTTGCATAGTATCTGCACGATATAAATGCTCCTTGTCATTATCATTTCTGAAATCCAAAATCTCTAGCATTAGCCAACAACAAGGGAAAAAAAAGAAATTGTCTCTGCCACAGTATACATACGGTGGCTGATCTCCGCCAAGAACAAATTGTTTTTCATTACAGCATTTTAACGCCCTGAATGTAAAGCATTTACGGGGTACTGTAAAGCTGTATTGCGGCATACTTACTGTGTTCATCCCCGGAGTGCAGGCACACATGTAAGCGAGTAGGCATAAAAATCATGCAGGCCTGCTTGAAGAGCTGGAATGCAACTGATGTGCACCTACACTCTAGGGATGACCACGGTAAATATGTCCTAACACAGCATGAGAACGCCCAGAAATTCCGGCATTAAAATGGTACAACAGGGCGTTACAATGCTGAATATAATGACATAATTTTAAAACATACTTATGGCAGAGATCGGCCACCATGAATACGCGTATTTCTTCCAGGCCTCTCCTTGAATTGTAGATCCATATTAAACTTTCCAATGAAATCACGCAAGAAAGCAAGGGGGGGGGGAACCCACTCTTTTTATTAGGCACAATTCAAGAATGATTTCCCCTTCATATCGTCACAATCAAGCACAGCGCAAACAACAGTAAATTTCCATTAGAAAACACTGGCCCACCAAACCGCTACTGCCATGCCCGCCAACCATTCCTGCTACCATCCGTCTTTCTGAAATGCCAGGCTCGCGCAATCAGGAAATTGGCTGGTCAGGATTTTTTTCTTCACTGCACATGCAGCTACATGTATATAGACAGCCCTGCTCACCAGCCATGGATGAGTATTCACGACACGGTTCTTTGCCCTGAGGACGGTTTTCAGTCAACAGCCCCGTCGCGGCTTTTGAAGCAAGTTGGGCAGAAAAAAATTAAATTAATTCATTCTTCTCTGCAAGTGCACACAGCAATTTATTCATATTTTTTTCAATGTCTCAATTTTGTTTTCATTTTGAGCAGGTTGTCTCCTGCTTGTCTTTTATTCCAAGAAACAGTATCAGATTTAAGGATACTTGTACATATTTAGTTTTATATCTGTACAGAAGACAGCACGGATGGATTTTTTCATGCTTCTTTTTTGAGATGCAGACTGCATGCACTGTATGATGCCCCCGGCCTACATAAATAGCTCAGAAATTTATGAATGGGGGTTGGCCGTAATTGAGCACGGACACTGCCCACCCTTAACACAAGAAAATATTGACCGAATATTTTGGGTTCTAATTATATAAGCATTTGTATGAAAAGCCCCGCAGATGTTGTTTCTGAAAATAGTGCAATTTCTGTTGTTTCCTGGGTTATGACCTAAATTAACTTTCAGGGTTTTTCTTATCTCCGTGATATTTCTGTTGTTTGCTGAAAGTGCACCAATTCAGGGGTTCCATCTCTGGTTTAAAGACTGAATTTAATAGGTTTTCATATAACTGTGTTATCCATTCACTCTTAACTTCAAGTGCTTATGTAAATACTTGAATAATCTGATTTGTCTGTTGTTTGTTTCAGTTTATTGGTGGTATTTCTATCGTCTTTGTGTTCTGTCCTCCCCAGTTTTTTAGAAATCTAAAGTTGTAAATCACACAAATCTAGACCCCATCCACAAACTGGGCCAATGCAGTCTGGAGGCTTTGAATAAACCCCTCATGAATTTCATTTCTCTCCTTTTTTAAGGAAAGGGGGTGGAGGCCAGATTTGTTTCAGCATACTGCGATCATGACACACAGGTGAAAACAGGTGCGTTCCCATTGCATAGTAGATGAACCATGTTTTCAGCACGGTAAGCAAGGAATCTATGTTTCTGAATAAAGCAGAGAATTCTACACTCGTCTTTTTCACAGGTTAGTGAGGACTTTCAGTCTCGTGCACACGTGTGTCTTCGGTAAGCAATGATTTAAACCTTGTAAACTTTACAATAAAAACAATTAAGAACAGTAAGCACTGAAACATCATCTTAAACGAGGAATGCCGTGGTTGATGGTGTTGTCATATTAGGCCCTAGGCCCAATTTTTGGGTACTGCTTTACAGTTTACAGAAAAGTCCTGCTTTTAGCAGAAAATTTGTCAATCTTATGCATTATTTCATGGCAATGCTTGGCACAGTTGTGCTAACAGTTGGGCACGCAAAGAGATTTCCATTGGTACTGTACATCACAAAAAAAGTTAGCGTGCCTTTTGATGTGCTTCCTACTTACAGTCTCATGTGCTTAGCAGCTCTGTGAAATTGGGCCCTGGTCAAACAGTACAGTGTTATTTGCTTATAGAAAACCAAAAGGCAAAACTGTTCTTAATGGTAACAAATTTATCCACTTATTTTCGAAAGCTGGTTTTGAGACCAGAACTATTCCAGATTGGAAATTTTTCTGTTTAATAATGAAGATAAGTAGGGGAGTTACATGTTCTTCGATACCAGTCCTGCTAATGCAGTGAATATTTGTACTTTGATAGTAATGATCAGCAATGCCAGCAAATTGACGTAAAATGTTACATGTACGTGTTATAATCACTGCCAATAATTACATGTATCATATTGCATTAATTGTCATTATTTCTTCATTTTATAGTAGGTTGTTGCTTACATGAAATAAAGAATTTATTTAGAAAGATTTATTCTCAATGGATGGCGCTATTTGTTGAAAGACCGATTTCATGCATGCACACCTCACAGCAACATGAGTGGAATAAATGCCCCACTACACAAATCGTTTTCTACTGTCACGGCTCGGCTTACTGCACAAAAAAATGTTTTCAGAATTGATTTTTTTTTATCCTCCTCGTCAGCATGTAGAATCGGAACGGCGACCAGATGCTATTGATGTTCAAATCAGGTCAAATCAATGCTAATACATGCCGCAGTGTGTATTTTCCCTCTCAGACATTTGTGGAAGGGCTCTGAAAAATTAACGGGCCCCGTCCTGTTGTTTTTTCATCATGGGAATCAATTATGGAAACAAGACAATGACATTCACCATCTTTTTACCCTTGGGCTCGTTGGGTTTAATGCAACTGCCAAGTAAAAATGTGTTTATATAATCAGTACTGAGGGTCTACATGTACCATACATCTCATGTCCTAATGGTGCCAACTGGACTGGCACGTGGACAGGGTTTTTGGTAAGGTTGCATGGTTAGATGCGGTTGATTCAAATGGAGGAAGGCAGCCCAACACAGGGCGCACAGTCTGATTATGTTTCCTTGAACATTCTTTTTTAATGAGAACAAAATTTCAAGACAGCTGAATCAGGGTTTCCCCTGCCTATTCGAGTGTGAGGTGGCCCACCTCACTGATTTTAGAGACCACCTCGGGGTTTTCTGTTGAGTTGGTAAACACCTCACACTTAAAACAGACAAAGATGGAAGGAAAAAGCTAAATAATTGAGATAGTTTGAAATAGACCCGTCTCAAATTGTTCAGAATGGTAAAGGGGGACACCGAATATAAGATCGATTTACGTGTACTTTTAGAGGGTAAACTTAGAGTTATGTGCTATTATACTATACAGAATTTAGATTAGGCCTTTTCCAAAGCACTTGCTTTCATATTAGGCGCTAAAATTTTGGCAAATTCATTCATCCCTTCATTTCTTAAATCCATTATATTTACTTCAACTTGTGAAGTGCCGCTGATCTTTCTTATGGAAACGGCGCATTATATATTTCAATTATTATTATTATAATTATTTGACCAGCTCAAACATATCAGAACCAGTGCCCCAGGGGAACCATTTGATGCATATTGGTTCAAAACATCAAAAAAAGATGGTTATAGGCTGGAATGTCATATATTGGGTCCAATACCTCAAGATGCACTTCATGGACTTCACTAATATGAGTGAAACGCACTTAGGATAAGCCTCCATCCTATTCTACATCCTCTGCCATATCACCTAGCATCTGAAACCCCCTTACAGAGAGCATCAGAGAAGATTATCTCATCATTTCAATACTATCTCAATCTTTCAAAGCACTATGCACTTTGAAATGTATCTTTATCCCGTCTGTTCCCAACCTACAATCTTCAAAGAATTCCTAGAATCGTTAATCTTCAAAGAAAACCTCATCAGCTCGTCCAAAGAGGACAGATAGGGCTTCATCCTCATCTTCAAGAATGTCTGAGTAGACCGTACTGTCGCTCTCATGAGATGGGTGAGAAGAAAACGAGAAACAGACAGATCGGTTGCACATGTCAATGTTTGACGCCCACTCCACTGATTGCAAACAACTGTCAGAAGCATGAAGCATGCAATCGCTTCACCTTGCCAGATGTGCATGTGTGGGCCCTGTTCTCAAGAGGTTTGAGAGTGGAAGCACATGAGGGAAAAGAAATCTCAGCCATTGAGTTCTAGCTCATTAACTGTAGCATACCTATAACATATGGTCTCGGATAAAAAAAAGTTGATTGGCATTTATAAGCAAAAGGCAGGCATACAAGCATGTACATGTGCACAATACGGGTCAATTCCTTCGGTCGGGGCAAGCTGGATTTGGGCAGTCCAAATCATTTTGGACAGAAATCATTTGGGATAGCTGTGAGCAAATAGTATGTACACGTATATTGCTTGAGCGAGGGCGCTCTATTCATGCCTGTACATTGCAGATTCATTTTAATGACGTTGTTAAGGAGAGAGAGAAATGAAAAAAATGGGAAATGGCATGACTCCCGCATACATGTATTCAAATGAATCACAATTATTTTTCGAATATATTTACCAAACAGCATATTCCGTTTTACTCCCTCTTTTTTTTTAAACTACCGGTACATGTACATGTCTCTGGATGGATCTGCCCACTGGGAAAAGGGTCATTTGGGATTTCCTATCAGTGTCTCCGGGGAATTGATGCAAACTGACAGTGGATGCTATGCCGGCTCAGATCAGTCCAGGAAGCTTATCCCTCCCCCCTTTCCTCCTCAACCAGAATGGCTATTTTTAGCTCATATTTGCACCCAGAATTCAGAGAAAAGGTGGTTACTATATTGGCAGGGATCTGCTGAGCTGAGAGCTTAACTGGCACATCCACTGATGAAAAGGTCATCATGAAAGCCACTGATTAATTGGGGAAGTTTTGAGAAAGCTGCAGATACCAGTGCCTAAGATTTGAGGACTTTCTGTAACAAACTAGCATTCATCTGACGACAAGTCTACACCAACGGAAATTCTGACGATCAACTTTTTTTTCCTTTGATAAATATCTTAAAGAGTCATTAAGAATGTACAGAGGTCACAGCTTGTCAAATGATTCAGGGAATCAGGGTGGCTTGGGTTTTTATGTAAATCAGGAAGCTTGTCTACGTAAATTTTGCAAGAACCACGATACTGAGTACGCATCTGACCAATGAGTTAACCAAATCCACAGTGTGATTGATAATGACAGGGATGTACCAGTACCATGCAGCCATCTGGTGTCCAGCAACATTGAAAAGGCCTTAATTCTGCACTCATGCCACTTCCACTTATCTTAACTAGGCACAGTATACAACATAGTGCATACATGTACATGCATTTACCTTATACGGATACTGTGACCACATCCAAATTAACACAAGTTTTCATCTGGTTCCAAGTGGCTCACACAAACATGTACATGTACAAAGCAAAACTTTGCTCAGTCCTGCTTTCACAGTTGCCCAGGAAATTGTATCAATTTGGTTTCATTGCGATATCTCACAAACACTTCCCAATGAGCCCGATCGGTATTAAAACATCCGCGCGTACAAAGGAAGCACGTCACAAATCAGATTGCACACGAGACTGGCCCTGTCAACACTACCATTACATACATGCAGGCAGACTCACTGAAAATGTTCAAGCTGACGTGGTGCAAAGGCATTTCTATGCTAAATGGCCATGCTTCTCTGAAGTACCAAACTGGCTTAATTGTAGCTGAGTTCGTTAGTCCATGAGACAGTTTTACACGGCAGTTTGAGCTGCACTGTGATCTCTGGTCTTAACCCTTGCATACACTATGAAACTTTCCAGAGTTTGAATCCATACACAGCTCGTTGTGAGTCAGATTCCTCAACCACTGAATCACAGCACTCTACATGACACTGGCCTTTAGCGGAGTCAGGGTGTTAACTAAATGCCAGAAGGATAGGTAGAGTTGGAGTTGGCCTCTGTCGAAATTGCTTGGCTATGGCTTGCAGTAACACGCAAGTCTATGGGAAATGGCTACAGCCACTAGAGCAGCTCCCATTGGCATATGTATGCAAGTCATTTCCAGTCACAGCCAAGTAAAATTGGCTTTTAGTTATACAGGACCACCTCTCTGTTGCATTTCAACATTAGAGACAGCTGGTTAATTTGGTTAGCCCAAGAAATATCACCTACAGCATGTTGCTGGCATGCAATCAAAGACCTCACAGACACAGAGATCAATACATCACGATCTGAATCCAATAAATAAAAACAAGATAAAGAATATTCCCCTGTGCCATCCACGGGAATCTCACTCATCAAGCCCATCTGGAGACTACAAAGTGTAAACCAGAGTTCAACAGCAGGCAGTAGCCTTTCAAACAACCTGATCTGAAGGGAGATATTGAGAAAGACACAGAAGGGAAAAAAAGGAAAAGCCTTTCATAAGAGCTTTGGTGTTTCTGCTGTGACAGAATTCGTGATACATACATGAACACTGGACGGGGATGGGCAGGATTTATGGAGGGATGTCTCCGCCGCTTCCCTGCACCTGGCCTGAAATTTCTCCGAGTCCAGTCTGTGTTACCAGACTATTAAGCGTAACATGTATCACGATCGTTTGACCACGACTCGTTTGCCGGCCAACTGGCCAGTTAAGAGAGACCCATTTATCAATTTTTAAAAAAAAAAAGACATTGAAGAGGGCCCACAAAGTACAATCACACGATCTTGTTACCGCTGTGAGATTAGCTCTGCACTGGACACACTGGCTGGGATCGAAAAGAGAGAAGACTTGTGGACAGCCTGGTCACACAACTACAGTCTGCTTGCCGCCACCAGAATGAAAATATGAGCTGCGCAATGGCGTGCAAATTTGGGGTGAAATTTCCTCAATGAATTTGGTTTCCATTGAGGATTGTATTCGGTGTGCTTGTGCAGATACATGTATCGGTATGTTATTTGACCAATTCATTTCCATTTCGGGTTATCAATTCCCTTTCTTGCTGTACCACCACCAGAAAATGGTCTCTCTTTTTAGCTTTGGCCCAAATTGATGCAACTAAAAAACATCTTAAACACTTTTTTTTTAATAAATCTAGATTGTCCCTTATTTGCCATTCTTCATTTTGAAATTACCAAATTCAAAAACTGAATTTCTCAATCTTAAACAAACGAAAACGATGTGATCATTTTCAGCATGTAACATGACAGCATTCTTTTCTCATTATAAATGGAAATGATACACAAAACATTGAGTTCCTGTCTGAAAGTCACACAAATCAAATACATCTTCACTAAAGTGAAAGAGAGGAACAATTGCTGTTGCAAGGCTCATTACACACATGTTGTCCATTCACTGTTAACAGTGTGGCTGGCAAGGTGCCGGATGACTTCCTGAATAATTCAAACTGTCACTCATGAAATTTTGATGGCATTAAAATTCATCCCTGGGAAGGAGGCAAGGTGTCTTTATGACCTTATTATTGAAAGACGATAGGATGAATAATTACAGTTTATCCCAAAGCCTGCCTCTCAGCCTATGTGGCTGTGAAACCGGGGCAATGCTGATCAATGTGAATAAACAGAGTGGAGGAAAATGGCCCCATCTTTATTGGCTTTACCACTTCAGCGTATAAAGCGGAAAAGCCTTTGCATTTGTCCAAATTTTATTTCCTTTTTTTCTCTTTTTGTGCATGGACTTTTCACATGTTTTATTCCACCCCTAGACATTTGACTGAAAATAAACTTGCGTTAAAATTTAACTTGACATACTGTCATACATGTACCGGATATGTAGGTAATGACCCTCTAGGGATTTGTGTCCTTGGAGAGTGACATCATCATGATAATGCCGTCAGGAGTCAAATAACAAGCAATTAAAGTTTGACAACTTTTAATCCTTAAAAATCCATGTAAATCAATCATGTGATCCTGAGCTGTGTCTTGATTTTTCAGAAAGGGACAGAATCAATTGAGTTGGTTGGTCTGCTGTGTCATATTTGGTATTGAAGGTGTTGCGACATGTGGGGGTTTGGGCACAATGTTGTACTGTGCTACATGGGGTTCCACTAGTACTGACTCTGTGTTGGATTTGCTTGGTTTGGTTTCATTTAGTTTCAAGCAGCAACTAAAAGCACAACAAAAGTATGCCAACTTAATAAACAGAATCTAACACAATATACGGTACATTTGACATCTCTATGAAACATTGCACGCAACTGCTACAGTGTACATTAACGTACTTCAAAGTAACTTGCAGAGATTTAAGTGAATTTCTCTCAACCACAGATGCAGAAGAAAAAAAGGTCATGATTTTGCAAAGTGCAACCGATTGGAAACAGTTTTAAAAACAACTGAGATAGTCAGGCCACCAGTTTGTTTTCACTAAAGCAGCATTATGCAAAGACTTTTCCTCACCAAGGCAAAAAAAAAGAAAGAAAAGCTACATGCACAAGTATGTAGCATGACTGCCAACAGCAACAGCTGGAGATATCAAACCAACAGGAAATGAAAGCCTGAAGTGGTTACACAAATCAATGGCCGTCCCACAATAGCACAAGAAAACAAATGTTTGGATTCGACTCAATGCATTCATAATTACCAGTACTTGTAACAATACCAGCAGCCCATCAGGAGTGAGCGCTGACACCATCTGGTTTTCCAGTTGTGTGGTGATGAGTGTGAAATTAACCTTGTACCCAGGGGTGGGAAAAACAAGGTGATTCAGACAACGAAGGCCTTGCCTTCCGTATGCAATGTACATGTACGTGCTTTGTCTAATGTGACCTCCTTCAAAAATCAGAAATTTTGAATTATACCAAAAATTCACAGATGGTAACACAATCAAAGCCTTCTAATTTCACAAGACTCAACGTCACTCATGGTTTACATGGTTGAAAATGTAAAAGTTCTGATTCAGTTTTAAATGATCTCAGAGGGAAGTTGTTCCCTTCCTGTGTCTTTCCTGTGGCTTTCATGGAAATGCAGTCACCAACTTGGCTACCAGTAGCAATTGTGTGCCTCAAGGTGAAGAACTTGCATTCTGTCAGGTGCAGAAACAAACAATTATACAGAATGCACTAATTACACTTGTGAGTTGCAAAGGTTGTGTTTAAATGTAACTTGCCCAACTTCTGGTAAAATAAGAAAAAAAGCAAGATCTGGAAATGCCAGCTTTTCACCCTAATGTTTTCTGCCTCACGTTTCCAATGACTCACCATAGCACGAGGCACTGTATGGAGCAACAGTGGTAAAAAAAGGAAAGTTTTGATCTGCATCAGACGCATGCATGATCTTTTATCATAGATGTACACCCAGAATAACGAAGTGTGACATCATTTTGAACCAGGCAGTGTAGTGCAAGCAAATGGAGTACGCATGCATGTTGATTTACGCGCCAGTTCTCGCGCTAGCGCCTTTCCCACATAAAATTGTGCACGTGGCGTATTCACCTCAGTGCTCTGTGGGACCGTTCCACAATGTGCAGTCCCCTGCATGCAAAAATATGGCACAGTGCTGGGACACGGGAAAGTGCATTAACAGCATGTTTTAATAGCGAATACAACATGTAGAAGCAAGTGCACAGGGGCGTCAGCTGGGCAGAATCACATCTGACAGGCTGAGCTTTGCTTTCTGATTGATGAGTGAGCAGTCTCCTTGATCGGTACTGATCGATGATGCATCATTTGTCAGAAGAGAACAACGCATTACACCCGCTGTCGAAGTCACAATGCCAACTAAGTTCATCAATTGTTTGCTACACATTACAGAAATGATGCATGCTTTAAAACAAAGCCTAATAAACAAGCTTGACAGAATATTTCTAGAATCTAGCGGCAGCACACTGGTGTCTGTTGAGTGACAGTGGTCATGAAGTGCATTGAGTATAAAGAGAATTTGAGTAGTGTGTTACGCTGTCATTTGTTGTCCTTTCTACAAGTCACCATTCCAAGAAAACAAATCGTGTCACCTGAGACTTTCAACAAATCTCTAAATTAAAGGCTTTCCATGTTTCTCATATTGACGTGTAAGTGTTTGTGGCCAAAGCTTTATTGCATACCAACTGTACAGACTAGCGCAAGGCCCCAAACCAAAGATCCACATGGCCTGATTTGTGTAAGTTTCAGGAGGGAAATGTTTCAGGTGGCAAAGGCCAAGGTAGGAAAATAACCTTCAAATTAATTAGGCAATTAATTTACGAATAACTTTGTTCATTGGAAATGTCAGCAATGGTTCTGTTGGCTTGCCCAAACAGTTTTCTTCCTTTCAGACACATTCAGTTGACATTCATAACAAGACACACACTGACAACACAAGCACTGTAAGTAAGCCTCTTTAAAATTTAAGGAATTTCTTTACAGAAAGAAATTTTAGACTGCAAAATGAGAGTTAATCCTTGATATTACAAATAATTGGCTCAACGCCATTACAGCGCTCTCGATGGCTTTCACAAAAAGGACACAAATAAAAAGGAAGAGACTAAATATGCCGAGGTACATTCAAGACCAGCCAAATCCCCCTGCTGCACAGTGAATGGATCCCATTTACAACTTACCTTGGGGTATTTGTGGCAGAGAAACATCAGGACTTGGAATAGGCACTTTCGTCTCGTCACCCCAGGAAACACAATCATGCTGCAGAAGCTGAGGGTATAAGAGAGTATAAGAGATGAGTGGAAAATGTCCAGCGTGGAGTCCATTTCCTGTTAGATGCACAGAATTGGGAGTACCTACAGAATATTTCTATTAAAGATGGCAACCTGCCAATCACAAAATTTACTGTAACAGTGAGCAATCCGGTTCCAAAATGACAGCCTATACATATCTCATGCAAATACGGGCGATTCACAATAATGCGCCTCCAAGAGTTTGCAATGCATTGGCCAATCACAATGCGTGAAATCTGTTGACTCAATGGGTGTTTGGAAAGGGTGGACAGATTTCGCACGTTGTGATTGGCCAATGCGTTACAAACTCTTGGGGGCGCGCTATTGTGAAATGCCCCTATTGCCAGTTACCACTTCCAGCTTGAGTTTCCTATTGTAGGCCTCCATAAAGTATAATACCCAGTATGAAGTCACAAGTTATCCAGATGAACTCACAGTTCTGTCTTCACCCTCCTCTTACATGCGACCAGACTAGCAGGTTACAGGTCAAGTTGTCATTTGAAATTTCTGAGCTTGGAAGTTCAGTTGGTAAAGTCGTTACCACTGAGCAAAAACTGTGGATAATACCAACTTTGTGCGTTTCACAGCTCCATGAAAAGGACACCTTTTTATTCAATTTGGCAGCTGCAGACATTACATGTGAAATTCAAAACGTGATTGTTTTCCCCAGTATATATGCAAGGAACATCCAGTTCAACATGTGTTCAATTCTTGAAAGATGGAATGTTAAGATGCACCCTACCCCTACAATGCACTTTTTGCTCAAAACAAAGATGTGTCTGTTCAATCCAAATGCTTTACAGGGAAGGACATTAAAAAAAAAAAAATTAAACAGGACCAACAACGGACAAAGAGCTGAAGCTAGAGAAAGCCAGCATGGGGTAAACACAGTTAGTGCACCTGCAGCTGTGTCGCCACGGTGATAACAACAGGAGATTAGCTGTGATTGGGTCTTGGGAACCAGGCAGCACATTGGATCGTGACTACCAGGGGAATGGGGGGAAAACATTCAGGGATGTTGAGGCAAGCTTAGTTATGACCCAGCTGCCAACCATTCCCAGGGGAGCAACAAAACATCCTACATTTTCTCTACTACAAGAGGTTCATGCACTTTTTACACACACACAGGCACAAAGAGAATAAGATCAACCACACTGGTGGGAGACTGATTATGAAAGACGAGAGGTGAATTGAGTCAGACAAGGTAAAATTGGCATGGGACTTGATGGAGGAAAGGTAATGAGTTTATCCAATCCTGAAATCAAAAGTGAAAGCGAATTTTACAGCGCCAGCAACAGTGGATTCATTGTGATGCTCACTGCTCGAATAACCCTAATGAATTTTTTTTAATGCCAATTTTCATACCATGAACCACTTAAACCTGAGAATGAGAGATGTCTTAAAACTGAGTACAACATTGAAAGAAACAAACTTTGATGCGCGGTGACATGTCATATGAAACTCAGAATGCTGGAAAGTTTACGTGCAATACAGACAAATCCAACCATAACCACTGCACACACATATTGCATTTCCTTTCTAAGTTTGCAAATGAAAAAGACAAAGGAGACGAATATGTCATTTATTGTGAAGGGATGATCGAATTCCCAATTTTGGATGCCTGACACTCAAATAGGAAACAATATCTTCAGGAGGGTGATCGCATTTATTGGTGAACGTATTCTATTTCTCATAATCAAGTTAGCAAAGACTTATACAGTAGTCAGACACAGGTCCCACCAAGATTCCAAGCAGTTCTGTGGCTGATCACTGTTCGTGTGCAAAGTTTACTGCAAAACATTGAACTGGGTTAAAGGTGTGAACAAAACTGGAGAACATGGGCACTGGAATGGTAAATGCACAACAGTAGAATTGCAAATGACATTCCCAACTGAACATTGTCACAGTTGTCTAAAAGTGATATTTAAGGAGAGAAGTACTCGGTCGAGTTACTTTACAAATAAAGCCCTAAAGACCTACATTTCACAAAACTGTGACAGTCCAAAGTCATTTACATTTTATAATGCTATATACCTCTGTGTGGTTACCATCTAATGCCCATGTTTTGTTCACACTCAACCAGTTCAATATTTGCCAATAAACTTGGTACTCAAAAAGTACATGATAACGATTTCCAAACATTGTGTATAATGCTGTGCTCTAAACGTGTCAACGGTTGTCCCAGCCAGAATTGGGGCAACCCCCTAGTAGGTTAATGAGACCTCATCATCGCACTCTCAGGGGGAGGTTAGGAAAATATCCCCTGCCATGCATACATACACACATGCACACATACAGGGCAGTCCAGACAGCTGCCTGAGACATGCTGGAATCCATGGGCAGGCTTATTCAAGACGGGAGACACAGACTGTAGAAACAAGAACTAAACCTTTCAGGGGGCAGACAGATGTTGTTTGGGAAAGCGTGCCATATCGTTTCCATAAGTGGGAACGTGTCTCAATTTTTATCGTTTGTTTTTGAGAACAGCCCTTTTACATCCAGTAATTCTTTCCTCGGTCATGTCTGAATAACCTCAGCCTGGTGCTCATCAAGTCAACCGAATTAAAGTTTTAATTAAAAAAAAACAAACATGAGAATGAACATTTCCTTCACTTTCTGGTTGACAGAAAAAAAGGTGACCAACATGGGCTTCACAACTGTACTGTGACCTTCGGAATGTTGTGCCGTCCCCTGCTCATTCTCTTGTTGCACAAGTGCACTGGTGCAATTCAGCATTGGACATCTTTAGTCGTTCTTCGTTCTATTTTTCAAACCAACCCGTCCAATTTACAAGGTCCGTTGATTTGTTGGGGGACCTCCAACATGCCATCATATGCACACCATCACAGAGTGTCCCCAACTGGCTACACATCGGACGCCACAGCAGCCTATCCAGGCTGACCCAGATACAATGTATGTACTGGGAAGAGGGCTGCCCCCGAAGTCAGATCCATGTTGCGCTACACCACATTGGGACAATGTCAGGGGTATTCAGTTCTTGCCATGATATCCCACAAAGGACTGACGAGCACCATTAACGGGAACCATGGGAGATGGCTCAAATTGGCCATTACCAGGATAGTTACAGCATGGGGAAAGACACTGAAGTGTCTCACATGCAAACTCAACCCTAACTCCACTGTTTTGGGTTTTTTCCTCGTAAACCTCCTGAATACTTACATCTATGAATCTTCCACTGAGCAAGTCACCAACAACTCAATAAGTCCTCAAGCACATACTTAAACTTTGAAAGCAGTACAGTATCATCATGCCCACACGCCCATAATGACTACACTCTGCTTTCCTCAGTCTGGTCATATCTTTTGAAACCCTGTCAATTTCAAAGATCTGGTTTCATCAAAGGATCAGCTTCGAGTTAAGTTTACAAGTATGGTACCAGCTTTACTCTTTACCATGTCATGTGCCCCCTCTCACTTGCCAATGCTGCAACTCAGCGACAAGTAATGGAGACAAACATCACACAGTGTAAAACTGTGGAGAAAGAAAACGTGCATTTCTTGAGTCTACGTCAGCCACAGCGTTGCAGTGGTAGTACAAAACTGTGAATCTCTTTCAGTAGATTTATTGCCAACGGCAAGAGATCTCTGATGACTTGCAAAGAAATCCCCACCTGTCTTGCACTTTAAGTTCACAAGCTCAGAGGTACCAGAGATGAATCCTTCACTTTGGAAGGGCCTCATTCCACAAACTGTTTATAAATTTATACAGTTCCCCCACTGGTATCTATAAACAACCACAAAACGAAAGATGTGGAAAATATTAAAGGAACTGTTTATGACTCCTAGCCAGAGTAATTCCATGGATGAGTGAACTCTGCTTATAAATAATCTTTGGTGAGGGATTGGTTTCTACACTCAGGAGAACATATCCTGGATAGTAATCAACGATTTCTGGAAAACTCAGCCCTAGCACAGCCAGGTTTGTTTGAAATTTGGTATGCCCATAAAGTCTTCAATACTTTGCACGTCTTAAAAAGTGTTAGTCAAATCAAAATCAGTTTTTGCTGTTCTGAACATGCAACAGCCAATTCAAGGACACTTTCCGCTGAGCCTGGTTAGTGCCAAAAGGTCAACATTTTTCACCACCTTACATGTGAAAGTTGGATATTCTGTGTGAATGGTATGTCAAATTTTCATCACATTGGTGTTAAAATATACACAAGACATCAATGGAATGCTCACACACACGGCATGTTAAAAACAAAGAGCAAAATGTGCTGAGGTGATGTCCGGACAAAAAATGACAGCAATGTCTACTTCAGGGTTACACCACGAGCCATAGGTTTTCTGATCATTACAAGAAAAAAAGTCTGAGCAGTGTTGGGAATACACGCCATCACTGTGAGAGCAAAACCTAATATGAGAAAAAATTCCATCTCCCTGTACATCTTGAAAAAAACCAAACTCTACTTGATGTCCAGTAGATGAAAACAATAGTGTAAAGACAATGAGATGTTGTTTCTCTGACACCTTCAAGATACAGCCTGGCAGATAAGCAAAGATAGCTGCTGTACCATAAAATACTGTTTGGAAACTTGCCTTTGGAGATTTGTGTGGAAATTGTTGAAGTGGACAAATTCCAAGGGAAGGAGCTAGATTTCTTTAGGGAGATGCTATGCACAACACGCCTCTTGGGCCCCACAGTAATGTGCAAAATGCTTATCACTTCAGCGGGCAGTTTTGTTTCATTTTCATGCTAAAGGGCATGAAATGCTGAAGGGCATATCTGTCTTACTGAGACTGTCCCTGCAAGGGAGCTTTGTGGTCAAGGGATCCGACTTCCTTGACATTTTCTTCTTTCTGGCGGGCAACTTTGGCTTGGACCCAAGACACTGACATGGCACCTGCTCTGAAGCCGGGGTGAGTCAGAACTTGGCTAAAGGCATTGGAAAAGCTTACTGAGCTTAAACCCTGGGGTGATAGAGCTGTCGACAGAGGGCAGCATAAATGCGCAAAACTGGAATGGTGGAACTGTGGACTCCCTTACTATAAATGGCCCATTCAAACCAATTGATTTTTGAATTGGATTTAATTGGAATGAATTGAGTCCAATTGGCAATCAATTGGTGCTCAATTGGTTGCAGTTTGTATGTTTTCTCTCCCATTTGTTTTCCCCCATCAATTGGAGATTTCAAAGGGGATGCAATTGATTTCAACGGGCATTTTTTATTTGCTATTTATTTTCCTCGATCAATTGGAGATATCAAATGAGACGTAACTGGTTCCAATTGGTTTGCTTTCAGTTTGGTTCCCCCCTCAAATGGATTTTTCAAATGGACTCAGTTGGTTTGAATTGGTATTGAAATGGTTTCAATTGGTTTGAAATGGTCCAACTGAGAAAAGGTCCACATTTACTATTCAAACCAATTGAACCCAATTGGATTCCAATTGATTCCCAGCAAAAGCAATTGCTTTTGGAATTGGTTATTGAATTGGTAAGTGAATTGGATCCAATGGGTAAATGAATTGGTCTCAATAGGTAAATGAACTGGACATTTTCAGAAGGGTCCGAAGCAAATCGGGCTGTTCATCATTTTTTTAGCCCTTACGCCACTGGTAAGAAACTGATGAATCAGTAGTCCTGTTGAGATACTTTAAGCTCAACTGGTGCTCAACATTAGGAGACACGGTGATGCAAAATGTTGTTTGGCATCGTGAAAGAAGTA